>JAVTVY010050610.1:0-275956 GCA_036873755.1 Hanleya hanleyi | reverse complement strand
ACATACTGTTTGCTATGGAATACGTTGCACTTGCACTATACTGTATATAATCCGTATATTAATATTATGTGCATTTCTCAAGATATATATTGAACAGTTTTGAAATACAAGCATTTAAACGGGGAATGTTATTTGAGCTGTGCAAGATGAGGCTTGAAATAATTATGTCTCCCCCAACTATGTTGGGGGGAGACATTTAGTGTTTGTGCTGTCTGGATGTCTGGATGTCTGGATGGATGTCTGTCCGTCCCCTTGCCTTGTCTGCAAGATATCTTGAGAACTACTGGATGGAATTTCACCAAACTTGGATGGGAGCTTCATTGGGATAGCCCCCTCATTTGATTAGGTTTTGGTGTATGTGCGTGCATTCATCCGTGTCCGGTGTCCGTCCGTCCGTCCATCTACTTGTGCATGTATATACAGGCCTTGTCTGCAAGATATCTTGAGAACTACTGGACGGAATTTCACCCCACTTGGATGGAAGCTTTAGTGGGATAGCCCCCTCATTTGATTAGATTTTGGTGTGTGTGCATGCATTCATCCATGTCCGGTGTCCGTCCGTCCGTCCATCTACTTGTACATGTATATACAGGGCTTGTCTGCAAGATATCTGGAGAACTACTGAATGGAATTTCACCAAACTTGGATGGAAGCTTCATTGGGATAGCCCCCTCATTTGATTAGGTTTTGGTGTATGTGGGTTCATTCATCCGTGTCCGGTGTCCGTCCGTCCGTCCATCTACTTATACATGTATATACAGGGCTTGTCTGCAAAATATCTGGAGAACTACTAGATGGAATTTCACCAAACTTGGATGAAAGCTTCATTGGGATAGCCCCCTCATTTGACTAGGTTTTGGTTTGTGTGCATGCGTTCATCCGTGTCCGGTGTCCGTCCATCTACTTGTACATGTATATACAGGCCTTGTCTACAAGATATCTTGAGAACTACTGAACGGAATTTCACCACACTTGGATGGAAGCTTCAGTGGGATAGCCCCCCTCATTTGATTATGTTTTGGTGTGTGTGCGTGCATTCGTCCATGTCCGGTGTCTGTCCGTCCGTCCATCTACTTGTACATGTATATACAGGTCTTGTCTGCAAGATATCTGGAGAACTACTGGACAGAATTTCACCAAACTTGGATGGAAGCTTCATTGGGATAGCCCCCTCATTTGATTAGGTTTTGGTGTATGTGCGTACATTCATCCGTGTCCGGTGTCCGTCTGTCCATCCATCTACAGTTTGTACATGTATGTACAGGTCTTGTCTGCAAGATATCTTGAGAACTACTGGACGGAATCTCACTCCCCTTGGATAGAAGCTATAGTGGGATAGCCCCCTCATTTGATTAGGTTTTGGTGTGTGTGCGTGCATTCATCCATGTCCGGTGTCCGTCCGTCCGTCTACTTGTACATGTATATACAGGGCTTGTCTGCAAGATATCTGGAGAACTACTGAACAGAATTTCACCAAACTTGGATGGAAGCTTCATTAGGATAGCCCCCTCATTTGACTAGGTTTTGGTGTGTGTGCCTGCATTCGTCCGTTGTCCGTCCGTCCGTCCATCTGCTTGTACATGTATATACAGGCTTTGTCTGCAAGATACCTTGAGAACTATTGGATGGAATTTCACCAAACTTGGATGGAAGCTTCATTGGGATAGCCCCCGCATTTGATCAGGTTTTAGTGTATGTGTGCATGCATTCATCCGTGTCCGATGTCCGTCCAACCGTTCATCTACTTGTACATGTATATACAATGAAAATCGCTTCTTTGTAATTAATATTTTTAGATATGCAGCTTTGTTTAAGATACTTATTGCTACATTCATTTTATAGCACTTTCCCTTAAATTATGTGCCCATTCAAGGCAAGGTGGGAGGTTGGGGGAGACCAGCATAGGCTTCATGCCGGAGCGGCAACTCAAGGGTCAAAGCGGAACCTCTAGTTAATAAGTGGTCTCGAAACAAATAATTCTGTAGATTAAACAAAAATAAAAATGTATCTAATGGGGAAAGATTTGAATATATTGATATAGTACATATTGGTACACATGTTTCTTATGATTAGAGGATGTACCGGTACTATTTTTGAGATGAAATATTAATTTTTGTCCAAATTATGGCAAATGAAGAGTTTTTGGTCTAATAGCAGACTTGTACATGTAGACCTCTACATCTGTACATGTACATAGGAAGTTTGCTGCAGTTGTCAGCTCTCATTGGATGATTACGAAACTTGATACACATGTTTCTTATGATTGGAGGATGTGCCTGTGCTATTTATGAGATGAAATATTAATTTGTGTCCAAATTATGAGGTTTTGGACTTAGTAATTTGCCAATTATAAAGTTTTTTCTTTTAGACAAAAATGTACTGAAAAGTTGTCTGAATTTGTCAGGTTTCATTGGATGATTATGAAATTTGAAATACATATTTCATATGATTAGAGCATGTCCCTGTGCTATTTAGGAGATGAAATATTAATTTTGTTCAAATTTTGAGGGGTTTTTTCTTAGTAATCTGCCAGTGATAATGTACATACATGTACACCTGTACATGGAAAGTTTGCTGAAGCCGTCAGCTTTCATTGGATGAGTTTGACACTTGCTACCCAAGTTCAATGTGATTCGAGGATGTGCATGTGCTATTTAACAAATATGACATTAAATATGAATTTTTGTCCTAATTATCGCAGTTTAGACTTTGTACGTTTCCATTGATAAGGTTTTTGTTGGGCAAAAATTTACATGTAGTTTGCTGAACCTTTCGCGTGGGATGATTATAAAACTTGGTAGACATGTTTCGTGTTTTCCTAGGTCAGACCTATTCAGCACAGGACTGACCTATCCAGCAGTAATCCCAAATGGCACTGGCCTATCCAGCAGTAATAACACTCGAGACTGACCTATCCAGCAGTATCCCATATGGGACTCGACTATCCAGCAGTAATCTCAGACCGGACTGGCCTATCCAGCAGTAATCCCACATGGGACTGGCCTATCCAGCAGTAATCCTACACGAGACTGGTCTATCCAGGAGTAATCTCACACGGGACTGACCTATCCAGAAGTAATCACGGCACTGGACTGCAATATGCAGCAGTAATCCCACATGGCACTGACCTATCCAGCCATAATCCTGCATGGGACTGACCTATTCCGCTGTAATCCCACACAGGGTTAGCCTATCCAGCAGTAATCCCACACGGGACTGGCCTCCCCAGCAGTAATCCCACATGGGACTGGTCCATCCAGCAGTAATAATACACGGGACTGGCCCATCCAGCAGTAATCCTACACAGGACTGGCCTATCCAGCAGTAATCTTGCATGGGACTGACCTATCCAGCAATAATCTCACACTGGACTGCCCTATGCAGCAGTAATCCCACGGCACTGACCTATCCATCGTACACGAGATTGACCTATCTGGCAGTAATCCCACATGGGACTGATGTTATTGTCTGTACCAGATAATCTATTCCAGACATTATTGTCTGTACCACATCATCTATTCCAGATGTTATTGTTTGCTCTATATGTATGCTTTCAATACTGCTGCAGCTTCGGCGGATGACCCAGCAAGGCGAGATGTTGGGGTTCTCAGAAAGCTTGTTTATAGCCTTATGATAAACTCTCTAATAATTTTGTCCAGGACTGTTAATTTGAAACACTAAAATTGAGTGTTAGTTTGTTGACAAGGTCTACAGATAGCTTCATCCCCATGTGTAAAGTGGATGATTCAATGCCCTGATATTTATGACCTGGTGATATGCATGGTGGATAATACCTACACAATAGGTAATTCCCAGTGTTGATACAATTTGTCCAATATGTATTCAAACTCTTCAATCTACCTAGAATCTTGCATAACCAGTCATGTATAACAGAGAGAACGCCAACAGCAGCTGGATCACACAAATCAAATTCTCTAAAAGTCAGGCCTGGAAAAATTAGGGAATGTCCATGGTAAAGTATATATATGCAACAAGTGAGTGAGTGAGTGAATATGATTTAACGTCGCTTTCAACTGTATTTCAGTCATATCACGACGTTGGGTCCGATTCCTTTTCACACCCGGGAACCACACGGGTGGGGTCCTATTCCTTTTCACACCCGGGAAACCCACGGGTGCCTCAGTTAGTCGCTTCTTATGACAAGCTCTCTGAGAAGCTGAGGCTTATTCTTACCAGCTTATTCTTACCATGACCTGCGGTGTGCACGACGACATCCCAGGTCAATCCATGGAAGCCCCACAGGGATATATGCAACAAGAACCAAATTGACTTCAGTAACCTAACTAACCTCCAAGTTGGTATGCGAGACGATCCCCCTAGGGTATCAATCACAAAAAAAAATTGAAACTAGGCACAAAACTGCCACAGATGTAGGCCGGACACAGCCTCCCTCTAGGGTATTCACTCACACAAAATAGGAACTGCAGATAAAGTACTGTCCCAGATATGGACCAGACCCCAACTAAATCGTTAAACAAATTTGCAGGTACCAAAATCAGAACAAATAGTGATTATGTTAGCCCTACTACTATAGACATGAGGCACCAGAGGTGCTGCAACCCCTCAGCCCCTTAAACAGTCCAGACCAAGATGTTTTTTTGGGGTATAGGAGTTTGGATGCACAGCAAAGAATATGGCATGCGAAATGGAAACCCAAGCCACAACTCGTGGCATGGTATCTGCACACCAAATTTGACAAGAATCCGTCAAGAAATCCTCAAATTGCCCGGAAACCGAATTTAGATTGTCAACAGGTGGCCTGACGAGTGGTTCTCAAGTTATTGCCCGGAAACGAATTTCAGGCGGACAGACAGATTTACAGATGGATGCACTGACACACGGACAGATGATCGGAATCCAGTATACCCACTACTATGTACAGGGGTATAAAAAGTGACAAGGTATCCACATATCTGTAAGAAAAAACAGGTGATCTTATTGTGATATCAAAAAGTTGTGATCTTATTGGCCTGAAACTAAATGTCGGATGGGGCTTTTGTCCATTGGGGCATTTGTCCACGGTTTATCTATTCGTTGAGGCTTTTTTGTAAATCCCCAAAAGAAATGCTGTACTCTTCTCATATTGTTCATGATTTTCATAGTATGGCTTTCATTTATTGAGGGGCGAGGACACATTTTATTGTTGTAATACGATTTATTGTTGTTATAAGTTTCTTTCATTATCAAGTTAGATAGATTCTTTTCATGCACACATAATACATCTTAAAGTTGTTCATACATTTATTCAGAACATATAGCAAGTAAACAATGGCTTTATTCAGTGTATCATTCAAAAATAAAGCCTCTGTGTACTATGAACATAGATCTGTAAGGTGCTCTGCTCATGGTGGCACAAATGGATACAAAAACTATTATTTATAAGTATTTCCAAGGTATGGAAATTTCACAAATTACAACTGAAGCATTATTAAAGCCAACTGAGTAATTGGTAAATGGTAATTCATGAGCAGAAAAGGTTGTGGAGATCTAAACTGTAGATTTAAACGTGTGCTACACTTTCCAGCAGATGTGGTTATCTCCCTTGGCCACTACCCTGCAGGTAGAAAAAATTGGTGCATGCAAGATGCAGATCAGGAAAAACGCTTGCAACATTCCATCAATATTTTGGGAAGTAGAATGGAAAGAAAACATTTTTGAATACAGGGAAGTTATTATGTAAATGATTTCACCACCACTAGATTTTACAAACTTACCACAAGATGGACAGAAAAGTGGCCGAACAGACAGACGAGGACCTGACCAATGAAACATACAAAAGGCACATCTACAGATTACATTCTATCTACCTTCAGTAGTTCTCAAGATATGTAGTCCCGGGGAAAGAGGACGGACAGATGGACAGACGGGGTGACAACAACACCCCTGAGCCCAATCTGGCTGAGGGGTAAAAAAGCTTTGTCTTTAATATATTATTCAATATCATTGACTCCGAAATCCTCTGCTTTTCTAACCTGTTTGGATCGTACTGTGGGTATATTCTGGCAGGCACACAACAATGAACAAATGTACATGTGTTATGCATTTTCAGTATTTAATTTCAAAGAACAATACAAATGCATATGAATGCAAATCCAATATGGAAGATATGATTATTATAAGATGAAGACTGGATATAAAAATAAGCAGGAATGTCCTTCATCCCTTTACCCAATGGCCATAATCATCTGTATGCGGTCTTGGTAGAGTTTACTGATGTACTGGAATGACCTACCTAATTGAGATGAAGACAAAACTGGCTGAAACCAAACATATTATGCAAAACACATCAGGTGCTTCATGTGTTAGAGCAATCTGCTTACTGAACTGAAACTGTAGCTGTGATCTGCTTACTGAGCTGATACTGCAGCCGTGTTATACATGTACCAGCCCTACAAATCGTAAACACTGCTCAATGACCGAATCTGCATAAAATCAGTAACAATGAACAAACTATGAAAATACTCAATTCATCTTGTTCTCCAATTGGAGGATTGACCCACAGACGCATACATACACATCTGAGAGAAGTGCAACATGATAGGGAGAGTGTAACCTCAGGAGAGACCTGGTAGAAAGGGTGTAGCATCAAGTGTGACATGGTAGAGAGGATGTATGACGTGGTAGACCGGGTGTATGATTTGGTAGAGCAGGTGTATGACGTAGTAGAGGGTGTATGACAGAGAAGGTACAAAATGTGGTAGAGGGTGGTCAACCTGTAACCATCTGGGTCATCTATATACAATAAGACTGACCCTGGAATCGTGTGTATCTATTTTCAGCATACTTTCGGCAACTAGAGAGGGTGTTGTGATATAGTAGATAGGGTGGTTTTACATGGGTTATGACGTGGTATAGAGGGTGTATGTGGTAGAGTGGGTTATGACATAGCAGAGTATGTATGATATTGCAGAGAAGGTGTGGTGATGGGTTATGACGTGGTAGAGAGGGTGGTGCGACATGGGGTGTGACATGGTAGAGGGTGTATGTGGTAGAGAGTATGACATGGTAGAGGATGTATGGCATGGTAGAGGGTGTATTAGGTGGTAGAGTGTGTATGACATGATAGAGAGGGTGTATTAGGTGGTAGAGGGTATATGACATGGTAGAGAGGGTGTATTAGGTGGTAGAGGTGGGTGTATGACATGGTAGAGTGTGTATGACATGAGAGAGAGGGTGTATGATGTGGTAGAGGGTATATGACATGGTAGTGGGTTATGACATAGTAGAGGCAGTATGATGTGGTAAAGAGGGTATGACATGGTAGAGGCTGTAGGACATGGTAGAGCGGGTGTATGATGTAGAGCGTGTAGGACATGGTAGAGTAGGTTATGATATGGTAGAGTGGATCGACATGGTAGAGGGTGTATGATGTGATACAGGGGGTGATGAGGATGTATGACGTGGTAGACAGAATTAAGGTTTAACTTCGCGTTCAGCAATATTTCGACGAGGGTATATGATGTGATACAGATGGGGGATGTGGTAGAGGGTGTATGACGTGGTAGAAAGGGTGTATGATGTGATACAGAGGGGGGATGTGGTAGAGGGTGTATGACGTGGTAGAAAGGGTGTATGATGTGATACAGAGGGGGGATGTGGTAGAGGGTGTATGATGTGGTAGAAAGGGTGTATGATGTGATACAGAGGGGGGATGTGGTAGAGGGTGTATGATGTGGTAGAAAGGGTGTATGATGTGATACAGAGGGCGGATGTGGTAGAAAGGGTGTATGATGTGATACAGAGGGGGGATGTGGTAGAGGGTGTATGACGTGGTAGAAAGGGTGTATGATGTGATACAGAGGGGGGATGTGGTAGAGGGTGTATGATGTGGTAGAAAGGGTGTATGATGTGATACAGAGGGGGGATGTGGTAGAGGGTGTATGATGTGGTAGAAAGGGTGTATGATGTGATACAGAGGGCGGATGTGGTAGAGGGTGTATGATGTGGTAGAAAGGGGGTATGATGTGATACAGAGAGGATGTGGTGGAAGGTGTATGATGGGTAGAAAGGGTATGATGTGATACAGAGGGGGGATGTGGTAGAGGGTGTATGATGTGGTAGAAAGGGTGTATGATGTGATACATGGTAGGGAGATGGTAGAGAGGATTATGATGAGATACAGAGGGTGATGTGATAGGGTGTATGGCGTGGTAGAAAAGATGTATGTGATACAGAGGGGGGATGGTAGAGGGGGTATGATGTGGTAGAAAGGGTATGATGTGATACAGAGGGGGATGTGGTAGAGGGTGGGATGTGGTAGAAAGGGTGTATGATGTGATACAGAGGGGGGATGTGGTAGAGGGTGTATGAAGTGGTAGAAAGGGTGTATGATGTGATACAGAGAGGGGATGTGGTGGAAGGTGTATGACGTGGTAGAAAGGGTGTATGATGTGATACAGAGGGGGGATGTGGTAGAGGGTGTATGATGTGGTAGAAAGGGTGTATGATGTGATACAGAGGGTGACATGGTAGGGAGGGTGTTTGATGTGGTAGAGAGGATTATGATGAGATACAGAGGGTGATGTGATAGGGTGTATGGCGTGGTAGAAAAGATGTATGTGATACAGAGGAGTGGAGTGGTCTCAGAATTTCACTGATGATGAAGACATTCTACTGTGTGCTCTACATCATATAGTTGAGTATCTTACTTGTTCATTCTTCGACGTGACATATTGTGTGCATTTTCCATCTCTCTCATAAGCAGATTCAAACTTTCTGTGTTGATCAAAATTGATAAAGACAGAATGCGCATGCGTGCCACATTTTTCAGCCGAATGTTAGCAGAGGTTCCTTACACCGACAGTGTGTTTCTTTCCAGCCTGCTTTAAATAGTTGACTTGGACACTCAATAAAGGTCTAATGTTGTCAGGTCAACAGCTGAATTAGGGGGTCAACAGATGGGGAATAACAGGCACTTCTTCCACCAGGTGGCACTGTACAGAACTTAAAAGGTGAAATGCAAAGGTTTTCATATTTTGCTTTTTATATTTTTCATGGGTTAGTTAGTTAATGATGGACAAATCAGCCTACACCGGTATCTCCTTTGGCTTGGTTTTCCTTGTAGCTTTAGAAAAGTGCTCTAAAGTTGGCTGCTCGGCAAGCCCCATTGATTTAAGAAATGAAATCCACATCAGTTATCTGCCAATGTTTGACTGTTCAAAGCTAGTTTGTGATGTCACATAAGACTGCCTGGTCAGATGTCAATAACTTGTAGTGTTCATTCCTCAGGCAACCTCACAATCAAAGAAAAATAAGTGATGATGGTTAAAGTTTGTAAATTTGAATTCAGCAGATCTAGAGCTTCCAACAAGTAGATAGACCATTATTTCTATCATTATTCAACTGATAAAATGAAAAAAAGTAGAATCTAAAATCTTTGCATTTGACCTGTAACCTACACTGGTGAAATCCACCATGGCCACATACAGACATTTACAGATACATGTGACTAATATCAAGAATTTGATGAACGATCCATGAAACTGAGTATCAAATTAAAAGATTACAAAAGATTATTATGCATTAAAATTTGCATAGAACAAAGTTCAATTAAACTAGTTGAAAATTCATGCAACATAGATCTTGTACAAATATATAATATCAAACGGTAATATCTCCCAACTCGAGTTACACATGTATTCACTTTTAGGCCATTCAAACTAATTACTTGTTTCCTGGCTGTAGTAGATATTTTTATGATAATTTCATGCCTGGTGAAATCTAATACGAAATATCAGATTGTACATTGATATGTATAAAGTAATACAACCAACAAAGTACTTATCTACATATACACGTACCTATAGATTATGAATGACCGTATCTCACATTTATTCACATTCTCTGGTAACAAGTTTTGTTCACTATGTTCACATATACCTGAAGAACAGCTAATCTCTGCAACAATTCAAATGGTTATTCACATTCAAGGATTATGATGAAACCTTGCGGCACAGTTACCCCTCATTTCTCGACATTCTCTAATTTGGCATTCAAACAATTTCCGGACCATTGTTTTTGTACATGTCCAGGCATGATTTGACAGAAACAATCCTGAGCAGAGTTACCTCCCATATGGAATAGCAAATTACCCAAAGCAACCTGTGATGACAGCCACCATGTGATGACACCCACCATGTGATGACACCCACCATGTGATGGCTCATTTACCACTGATTTCTCTCAATTCTCCAGCAAAGTTTGCATTCATTAACTGGACCATTACAAACATCCATTACGTCATATTGCGTGACATGAGCCATCTTGAACCGAGTTACCTACAATAATGGTTGTGCTGCCAAGTCAATTATGACAGTGAGGCGGTTCACTAATTCATTCATCTTGACATACAGTCACTAGTACCAGCATTAACAATGACTGACACATCAAGTGTATGCTATAGGAGTCTGTCTCGGGTGTTGAGGCATGTGAGGAGACAATCACTCGGACTGTTAACCCGTCAGACAGCAGATGGTATTTACATGTACACATGTCAGAGGACTTGTTAGCTCTGCAACAAAATGAGTCAACACATGGAAGAAATCATTTTTCAAATTTGTCACTGCACCTTTCACTGTCAAATGTTTGCATAGTCATAGAATCATAATTGTATTATGATATATTTTACATATGAGATTAGATATGCTTCTGAGTCGAGTTCACAATTTTAGCACTTCTGTGTCTTAACACCAGTCGAAGCAGTCTCAATCTGATGGACAACGCGCATGTGGCGAGTTAAGTATCCACCATGTTTAAATGTAGCGAAACAAAGTCTGCACTCGAGCGGTGCCGGTGTGTCACTAATGTTCATCTTGTGGACTGATCGCATATGATGGCACATGTCCCTCCTCTGAGAGAACTGGAACTGACAAGCACTGCACTCAAAATTTGAAGCTGTTGACTTCTCAGATTCGTCTTGGTGGACGACAAGCATGTGTTCTTCCAGGCCAGATTTCTTGGGGAATCGTACTGCGCATACGTTGCACTGCAGGCTGGTATTGTGGGTTACCCGTATATGACGTTGCAGATTGCACTGCAAGGTGAAGCGCTTCCCACATTCTCCACACTGAAATGGTAATATGACAGATACAGCTGTATTAGAAATAGAATCAATGCAAATCCAGCAATTATATAAAAAAAATAACAGGTCTTCAACTGTGTCCTGTATTTTTGAAGCATACTTTCACTTTTAGTCATTGCACAAATGATTCAACCCGACTGCTGATTTTATTAATTTTATTCACTGGAAATCGACCAGAATATGTCTCCAGACATGCCAGAGCGTCTAGGCCTCCCTTCCTGCGATCGGATAATACAAAACAATATTTCGGTCATATCGTGACGAACCAACTATACCACAGGGCCGTCACTCAGATTTTCAAAGGGGGATGCGAACGTTTTTTTTCAATTTCCCATTTCTCACCATCCCAGAAATGCGTGCCAAGGGTGTGCCTTTTAGGGGAGTCTGAGGGCACGCCCCTGCCAGAGAATTTTGAATTTTCATGCTTGATTTCCTGTATTTTAGCTTATTTCAGTGCTAAACTGGGCTTTGATACCTTACATACTTTTCGTATTTCCAATCTACGAGCTAAAAGGGGGTTACATTCACACCATATGCGCCACCCTTGCAACACCCAGCCAAGTTGCATTGCTGTTGCTTCAAAGAAGAAATCTTTGAAAAAGCATGAAATCATCCACCCTATAAAGCACTGAGGACAGCACAAAACACAGACGGGATGTTTACATTGGTGCAGACAAGTGTAGGTTGGTTGGTTGTTTGAATTTTAACGTTGCACCTAACGTGATTGGTCACACGGCAACGATGACCCAAACAAACATACCCTAACAAAAACCTAACCAAAACTACAAAAAAAATTGAATTTCGAATTAGAAAATTAGGCTTACAGACACTGATCACAATGGATAATTCCAGTGCTATATACAGTTCCTGTTGTTCTGGAAAGGATGAAAATTCCAAATTACCCTGCCTCTCTGAGGAATTTTACTTGAACAACTTTAAATACTTGAGATTAAATGAAATAAATTCCTAGCCTAATGTGTTTAGCTTCCTGCTACAAAAGATAAACAGTTTATCTGACGTTGAGTTTATACAATGGATTCTTCAATCTTCAACAGAAGAATAACGAAAGAACAAAAATCAGGTATGATAATTCATGTTGAATCACATATAACCACTCAAGCATTACTGTATCAATTACATACCGGTACCACTTTCATCTGAAATTAAGATAATTTACAGGGAGTTCAACCACTCTCTGATTCAATCACCTGTTTTATTTATACACGTGGCCAAACAAAGCATTTAAGTGGCACAAAAACTCAGTGAAGGGGCTTGCTGATAGAAATTTATGTATTCAGTCTATCATGTACATTGAGTGGAACTTCTCACAAACTTCCTGATAAGATAAATTATGGGTGTTATGTTTGTTACTGACATGTCAACATGACCAAATAACCCCATCCACAATCTAAACATGTCCGTCCATCAGATCTTGTCAAGGGGGATATTTATTTAGCAGTGAATTATAAAGATTTTCTCTCACAATAGTGATATTTCACTACATTTAAATAACACTGAATAACAGTGAATTTTTGCTATGACGTCATTGTTATGTGGTACATGTACTACTTCCTTCTTTCCCAAGATGCTGTCTGGCAAAGATTTTCTGTGAGCTGTGTCTTATGGTGAAAACAATACACACAGATACAATATTCTGAATAGTTTATAGATAAATATTCAAAACTGCTTCCAGAATAATGTGGATAATTTCATCTGTCACATATGTTTCTGATATTTACAGTGAATGTTTGGTATAATGTATTACACTTCATTCATCAATCTTATTTTGTTCGTAGTGAGCCCGTCTGACTGGCTGTGACCATGGTGACAGACTGCGTAATTTAGCCCCGTTTTGAGAGGAGAAATAGTTCCCTGGCAACAGGATTACTCAGACAAAGCAAAAGGAATTATATATTGGTGTCTTGTGAGTTATCCTTCCATCTTTTGTGATATTCAAGGCTTCAAGCATGTCCATAAATGTGTATCATGTCACTGAATACAAAATATGTGTTCTTACATCTTTGTTGCCTTGAATTGCAACAGTCAAACAAAGGCAGATGAAATATACCTTGAATTGTATAGGTTATATCATTATAAGGTAAGGGGGGGGAGGGGGAGGTCATATCATTATAAAGGCAGGGGAGGGGCACTTTACCTCATGCTTCCAGTTTTGTTCATCCTCTCCATGGAGTGTATGAGAATGTGAAGAGGATTGTCTCTCTGAGTTATCAGTATTATCTTTGGGTGAAGCCTGAAAATAGACATCTATATTAGTCAAAAATGTTTGCATTGTTTTTTTTTAATCTGCATGTATTTCTCAAAAGGTAGGCTATTGATGAAGGCAAATTAAAGGAGAACTTGCCTCAACATGTTTTCCATGTGTTTATGGGAATTATCCATTTTATGTTGGAGATAAAGCATTTTCATTTCACGAATTCATGGAGGACGATGTCCATTAACATTTTTATTGGAAGTAACATCAGCATGTCACTGCTCATAGAGCTTCACTTTAATACAGTACAAATATGATGGCACCCTACAGTCACTTCTTGTAAAGTAACACACATCTTCAATTATCACAAACAAAGGATTATTTCCATGAAACACCACATAAATGACATACAGCAGACTTCGCCTTCAAGCAATAATATCTGGCATGCAAACTATTGAACACTGTCACACAGACGTCCTCCTCCCCACCCCACTAGCATTACTGTTCAAAGTCCAAATCACACTGGAACTGCTTTCAACACAAAAATCGTAACAGATCAGAAATCTGATCAGGTCAGCTTTGGATCAATAACTTGCAATGGTTACTGATTTAGATATGAACCCTGGATAAAACATGAGGCACCAGAGGTCCTACAACCCCCCAGTCACTTAACAGCCCAGACCAACATGTTTGGATGCATAGGAGAGTAATGGCATGCGAAATGCAAAACCAAGCCACAACTCGTGGCATGAGATCTGCATACCAAATTTGACCAAATCCGACAAGGAATTCTCAAGTTAATGCCTGGAAACCAAATTTAGATTTTGGCACCAGGTGGCATGACATGTAGGCGCAAGTGGCTGACACACAATCGCAAGCGACATCTCATGGCATGGTATCTGCATACCAAATTTGAGAAGAATGTCGGGCCTCGATATAGTAGGCGATCGAACCGATCGCCTCAACGAGATTTCAGCAGAACGATAATTTGATCTCCCCGGTTATGTCGGGTGATCGATAAAAAGTTTATCGTGAACACCATGGTTCTGTTAAATTTAAAAGCATTATTATTGTCTACAATCACAAAATAGCGAAGACATTTCAATCAAAAAAGCTTGTAAAACGGCCCACATTCGCGGACCGACTGATACTCTTTCATATCCCGCCATTTGCACAGCAGATGTTTCCCGAAGGTTTTGAAGAAGACGTTTTGTGATTGGTCGGCCGGAGTAACTGTCTAATCGCTGAGCTTGTTTCTGCCGAGTTCAACCAATCGGCATAGGCAAATAAGTCGCCAATTTTGATAACTTCGGGACCGATCATCCTCTTCATTAACACAGGATTTTATACGAAAGGATGAATAAATTCCAACATTAACACGCAATTAAGATTCTACAGATATTCCAGAAAGAAAGCGATGACAGGTATTTTTATGATATAATGCTCAATTCGAACCAGAAATAGATGGGCTATTTAGCGACTGGTCCACAATCATCGGGAGTTGACACGACTAAGTTTTTCCGCTGACAGTTTTAGGTTTCTGGTTATTTCTCTTGTAGTAACAATTATTTTATTTATTAACTATGCAAAAAAAAAGACTTGACAAATAGGTAGGTACGGGTCAGTGGCTAGTCATGTAATCTCTACTAGTAGGTTTAGGTGATCGATTCAGGTGATCGATTGGTTACCTGGTTGATCTACTAGGAGATCAAAAAATCGATCACCTGGATCAAAAATCAGGGGATCAATTTTTTTATCACCCCGTGCGGTCTTATTTCGAGGCCTGAATGTGATGAGCAGTTTTCAAGTTATTGTCTGGAAACCAGATTTGGATTTTGCCATCAGGTGGTGCCACCTGTGAGAGCAAGTGGGCGAAACACAATCCAAAAGGGCATCTCATATCATTGTATACAAATACCAAATTTGAAAAACAAATCTGATGAGCGTTTCTCATATCGCTTGGAAATGAATTTCGAATTTTGCCACCACCTGTTGGCAAAAGTGGGTGAAACGCAATCCCCAGCGACATGAAATTTGAAAAAGTTATTGCCCAGAAACAAATTTTGTCACCAGGTAACGCCACCTCTAAGCACAAGCACGCAAAACACAATCCCAAGCGATATCTCATGGCATGGTATATAATAATATATATACCAAATTTGAAAAGAATCTGATAAGAGGTTCTCAAGTTATTGCTCGGAAATGCATATAGAATTTAACCACCAGGTGGGGCCACCTGTTGGCAAAAGTAGTCGAAATGCCATCCCAGGCATAGTATACATATGCATATCAAATTTGAGATGAATCCGATGAGCAGTTCTCAAGTTATTGCCCAGAAACGAATTTCAGATGAACAGATGAATGGATGGATGCACTGACACACGGACAGATGAGCAATTGGATTTCAGTATATCCCCCTACTATGTACAGAGGTAAAAAATGTGAAAAGGTCATGATCCACCTATCTGTAGGAAAAAATATGTAAATTCTGATTTTATTGCCCTGGCCTAAACTAAATGTTGGACGAGGCTTTTGTCCATTGGGGCATTTGTCCGCAGTTTTTCTGTTCACTGAGGCTTTTCTGCGAATCCCAAAAAGAATGCTGTTACTGTTCCCATAATGTTTGTCATTTTCATAGAAAAAGCTTTCATTTATCGGGTGGCGAGGTCACATTTTGTTGTTGTTGTAATACCGTACAATTTATTGTCGTTGTAATACAATTACTTTCATTATCAAGTTGGATCGATTCTTTCATGCACACCAAATATATCTTAGAGTTGTTTCATACATTTATTCAGAAGATATAGCAGTAAACATTGGCTTTATTTAGTGTGCCTCTGTGTACTATAAACTTAAGATCTGCTCTGCTGATATTGACACAAATGGATACCAAACTCATATTTTTAAGTGTTTCCAAGGCATGGAAATGTCACAAATTACATGTACAATTGAAGCATAATTAAAGCTAACTGAATAATTGGTAAATGATAATTCACAAGCAAAAAAAGTTGTGAAGATTTAAACTATAGATCTAAACATTTTCCAGCACATTACAGCTAAATCCTCTATATGGTTATCTCCCCTTGTCCACTGCCCTGCTGAAAAAGTTTTGGTGCATGTAATATGTAGATTTATGTAGATCAGGGAAAACGCAACATTCCACGAATATTTTGGAAGTAGACTGGAAAGAAAACATACAGAGAATTATTATGTAAATGATTTGACCCCCACTAGATTTTAGACACTTACCACAAGAATGCCCATAACAGATAATGCAGGAATTAAGCTATGATACAGATGGACAGAAAAGTGGACGGATAGAAAGACAGACAGACGAGGACCTGACCAAGGAAACATGCAAAAGGTGCATCTGCAGATTTCCTTGGCCTGTCTTTAGTAGTTGTCAAAATATGGAGTCCGGGGGAAAGATGTAAAGATGAACAGACAGACGGACAGATATATGGGGTGACAACAATACCCCGGAGACTGATTTGGCTGAGGAGTCAAAATGGGACATGAACATCTAGCTCAGTTATAACACCAACATAGGGCCCTCTAACTTTTCTGGCTATTCATCACCATCTGTTATCACACAGCCTTCTAGTGTGCCAAACTGATTCTTTATGAAGCACAGTGTGACTGGTGTCATGACCTACAGGTTCTACCATGACACTTGTACACTTTTAATGTGAAAATTTTGACTTAAAAATAGAAGATTTGCAACCTGTTCAATGTTAAACATGTTATATGTGTGGGTCTGCACCCAAAGCATATTCTGCAAAACAACATTCTATCTCAATGATATAGACTCTGGTGTAATTGATAGAAGATTGATTCAAGATGCGTGTCATCTTGTGTAATTGCCGGACGCAAGCATGACCCTGTGCAAGAGACCAACACTGTCCAATAGCCAATGAGATCACTCCCAATATTTGAAATCGCACGGAGGATACAATCTTTGACTCCCTAGAGTCTTTAAAGTGATCGTAAACCCTCAAGTAAAGTTTCCATCAAATGAAAGACCATTGCAAACAGTGTCGGAAAATATTTATTGTAATTTTTTACGATTTTATTACATAGAATAAACTGCAAATAAAGCATGGTAATCTATGGTGGTCTGTTGTAATCATATTTAGGTCCAGTGACGTCACACTGCCTTAATACATATATTTCAAACTGTGTATGCACTTTCCAAGGCTTGATTCAAGCTTAAGGTGTGCATACTTTGAATTTCGACTCAAACTCACTGTTCATATGTGCATGTTTCACCAAAATCGGGAGATGGTAACTCATAACTGTCAAGTCAATTTAAATCTTGCATTTAATTTCCCGGATTTTGGTGAAACATGCACACAGGTCTGATAAACTCCTCTTTGAACATTGACCATAACCTGAACCAGATTATTGGAACAAAGATTATTTTGTGTAACACAGATCTGCTATAATGGTCAATCTTACATGTAGCATGTTATAGATAGATATTATAGATAAAAGTAGAAGGGGTTTTCACATCAAAATTTTACAGCCCTGTTCTTTTGTAGGCTATTATTTTATTTTTTGACTTCGACTGTACATTATCACTGGAGCCCTGAATCCCCGCCTCAAGACCTTTGCTAACCCACTGTTGTTGTTGTTTAGAAAAATGGCTCAAAATTGCATTATTCCCATATAATTTTTTATTACTAGAGCAGATTTAACTCGCCTATGTTAATAAACATAATATATAATAGTTGGGTACCAGTTCACCAGGAGCATTCAATTCCAGACAATTGATAATTGATTGACCTGTTTTGAAGCTACATGTGTTGGTTGTATCACATATATACCTATACAGGAGGACTGCCTTCCTTCTTACCAGCTTCCCCCCTCCCCCCCCCCCCATCCCCCAACATATACAAATTACTAGTTGATTTAGAAAGGTACATTACGGTTTTGCCATTATATCTTGCATGTTTTGAACTTTGGCAAGTCAATATTTTCAGAAATTGTTCAAAATATTGCGTTTTTTATCATGGGCGATGTTGAGGAGTAAGATTTGCTCTAGTAATCAAGCCTCGAATGGGAATAATGTTCACAACAGTGGCTTCACAAAGGTCTTAACGTACAACATCCCTTACTGATTAGCAGTCTATAAACATATGTGACAGACAGTTTAACATGGTAAACATACCGTTTCACAGCCATCATTTACATGCCGGCGCATCTTGTCAAAGTTGCTAAATATGGTGTCACATTTGATGCACGTCAGTTTATTTCTGTGCGTCAGACAATGTTTCTGAAGGAGGTCATCATTAGGAAAGGTCGCAGGACAAATATCACAGAGGAATGATCGGGAAATGTGGGTACATTTGATATGCTTGTTCAACAGGTTACTATGTGAAAATGTCTTCTGGCATATATTACAGGTGAGATTAGAAGTGATCTCTCCAGGTGGTTGTTTACTGCTCTCCATATGAAACTGTGAAAAGAATAGATATACATGTACTCATGATAATACTGTTAGAAGTAATATCACAATTGAACAAGAAGGTTTGGAACCAGAAATTGGCAAGATGGATGTCCATTGATCAGAGGAAAACAGAAATGAGGAACAACGTTGAAACTAAAACATTATAATGCTGTCTATGCTCCGCGACAAGCTATTGACTACACTATCAAGGAGGCATGCTATTGCAGGCAAACTGTATAATACATCTACAAACAAATAAAGGAGATATGGTCCAAACTAAATCATTTTATTTTTCTGTCAAAAATTGTGAAAAATTGGTTTTACATATAGCCCTCCTCAATCAACACAGATAAGGGATATTACGGATAATGAATTAAGAAAAGAAACAAATTAACATCAACTGTGTTTTAGAGAATACTAAATTATTAATGAATTATTAACAGAACATGTAAGACATGCAGTACAAACCACTTTATACAATTAGATATAATCAGTGAATGAGTACAATTGGAGGACAAACACCTACATGACCTGAGAACTGGAGTAACTAACAATGCTACATTGAACATACATAGCCAAGATCCACATTATAATGAGGAACAGGTGTAATGGTCACACTGTCAGCCAATGAACACTGCTAAATGTCACTTTTTAAAGAGCTGTTCACATGAACCAGATTTGATTGAATGTGCATTTAATTGAATGAACATAGAAACTCATGATCCAAGGACTCTGAATGAACATAGAAACTCATGATCCATGGACCTGACTGAACACAGAAACTCATGATCCATGGACTTGGTACACAATGAATTTAGCAAAGTTTTCATTTCTGTAGCAGCTTACATAATATGGGCATCCAATTTTCGAGTTCACTTACTTTTAAGAAAATGAAAGTGTGGGAGACAGTCAACCAGAAACTACAAGTGCTTGCACTGAAACAGAATCATAACTTCTTCATAAGATATCAGTTAAATTATACAATCATTTAGGAACCTTGCTGCAATATGCAAGAGAACAAGACTGAATTCTGTGCGGCACTCACACATCTACAACACATACAAGACTCCCCATTAAGACTCCTGCAACTGTATACAAATACTCTGTTTCTCGATAGGCTTCTGTTCTATTACTACATGTATGTGTGATGTAAGTCTGGTTCTTCAAGGCATAGTCATTCTTGAGACATTGTAGTAACAACCAATTGGTGACAGGCTGACAAAGAGTAGGACCTGATGACCCCCCCACCCCCCCTCCCAAACCCAGGATGAATGTAGTCATTCTTGAGATACGGTGGTAATAAGGAAAAAGAGCTCGATGTGCAGATGTAATATCATAAAGCCAATTTTGACCAACTGGAAAAAGCTCAATCTTGTATGACAATGGGACTAGATAGCATGTTGATGTCTATGGATTCCTGACATAATACTCCCCACCGTCCCCCGAGATGCATGTAATGACCCATGCTCCATCAGTGCTACATTCAATCAGTATGAGGGGATGCCACAGTTTTCATGAGTTACCTCCCATCATTGGCAGCAAGGATGCCCCATTTTGAAGTTAGCATGTAAAACATTATCAGATCATTGTCAGTGTTTGATAAAGAAGTTTGGAGAATGAATGAATATTAAAATTTGGTTATTAATGCTAGTCATAGGATGTTCATAATAAAGATCAAAAAGAATAATGGGCTGTTATCATCGTTATCAAACAATTAAAGGCTGATTCAAACAGATATTAACTATTCAAGTTTCTGAGGTGGACTGTTAACAAATATGATTTGAATCAAATGTTAAGTTAATTATGTTAATTTATTAATGATTAACACAACTAGTTTGAAATTGTTGAGAATAATTAGCACACGTGAAATTCAAATATTGCCATGATAATCTTACAAGATTTACATGTACTCTCCGGAGTGCAACTGAACCAAAACATATCTCCAAAAGTCTGACTCATTCATCATTGGTTCACTCAAGTGTAACATTTCACATATGAAATACAGGTAAGACAGGTCTGTACTACATTGTATGTTCAAAACTTGGTAGTTTTCCGGTGTTTAATCCAATTACTTTCACTGAATGCGGTCATAGTGGTGGTTTTTCAGGTGACCTGTTCTGTTGTTTGATTCAGCATAGAGAGATTTGAATGTTTTCATATTTGCTGAGCGAAGCGAGGCGAAAAAAATGTTCTGAAATGAATTTCCTCATGTAAGTTTGACTCAATACAGAGCATTGATGAAAGTTTTCATAAGAAAAAGTCAAAATATAGGAGGTTTTGAGTAAAATGTAGGAAAATATAGGAATGACTCAAAAATATAGGGAAGTATAGGAGGCACTTGAAGGCCTGATGAAGTGATAAATAAGACTGTACACAGAGACGTTATTATAAACATACATGTGATAAAACAGCCTTCGATTTAAAATGGACTTTTATGTGCTGCTCGAGAGCGTCAAGGTTTCGGAACTTCTTCCCACACTCCATACAGGGGCACATTTCCTGCTCCGAGTGACTCTTCATGTGTCTGATGAGGTTGCCCAGATTTGTGTACTTGGCGGGACACTCCTCACAGTCAAAGGTATCTGGTACCACTACTGATGTTGTTGTCTGCTCTGGTTCAGGCTTAGATTTCACCTGTGGAGAGACAAGTACAACCAATAAGTATAATGAGGAGGCATGTGATAAAGGTATATTGCCATAAAACACAATTTATGGATATATTTCCCTGTAGCCCTTCACAAATATAAATGGTAAATGATAGAAAGTGGGAAGAATTCAGACCAGAACACACACATGAACATGTACTGTATACATCCAATCAACAACTGGAACACAAGTGAAAGAGGCAGATATATGTTGTGAAGAAACCTGAAACTGAGAACTTTATAGGGGGGGAAGTTGAATTCTGAAACTGAGAAATCCGTAGTTGGAAGTGAAATACCCAAACTAAGAGTTGTTCGTTTGAAGTTAAATAAGAAACTGAGAATTTTGTAGTTGGAAGTGAAATACTAAAACAGAGAACTATACAGTTGGAAGTTAAATACTGAAACCGAGAACTCCATAGTTGGAAGTTAAATAATGAAACTGAGAAATGTAGTTGAAATTTAAATACTGAAACTGAGAACACTGTAGTGGGATGTTAAATACTGAAACTGAGAACTCTGGAAGTTGGAAGTGAAATACTGAAACTGAGAACTCTAGTAGTTGGAAGTGGAATACTGAAACTGAAAACTCCATAGTTGAAAGTTAAATACTGAAACTGAGAATTCTGTAGTTGGAAGTTAAATACTGAACCTGAGAACTCTGGAAGTTGAAAGTGAAATACTGAAACTGATAACTCCATAGTTGGAAGTTAAATACTGAATCTGAGAACTGGTAGTTGGAAATTAAATACTGAATCTGAGAACTCTGGTAGTTGAAAGTGAAATACTGAAACTGAGAACTCCATAGTTGGAAGTTAAATACTGAATCTGAGAACTGGTAGTTGGAAATTAAATACTGAATCTGAGAACTCTGGTAGTTGAAAGTGAAATACTGAAACTGAGAACTCCATAGTTGGAAGTTAAATACTGAATCTGAGAACTGGTAGTTGGAAATTAAATACTGAATCTGAGAACTCTGGTAGTTGAAAGTGAAATACTGAAACTGAGAACTCCATAGTTGGAAGTTAAATACTGAATCTGAGAACTGGTAGTTGGAAATTAAATACTGAATCTGAGAACTCTGGTAGTTGAAAGTGAAATACTGAAACTGAGAACTCCATAGTTGGAAGTTAAATACTGAATCTGAGAACTGGTAGTTGGAAATTAAATACTGAATCTGAGAACTCTGGTAGTTGGAAGTGAAATACTGAATCTGAGAACTCTGGTAGTTGGAAGTGAAATACTGAAACAGAATTCTGTAGTGGGAAGTTAAATACTGAAATTGCAAATTCTGTAGTGGGATGTTAAATACTGAAACTGAGAACTCCATAGTTGGAAGTTAAATAATGAAACTGAGAACTCTGTAGTTGGAAGTTAAATAATGAAACTGAGAACTGTGTAGTTGGAAGTGAAATGATGAAACTGAGAACTTTTTAGTGGAATGTTAAATACTGAAATTGAGAACTGTGTGGTTGGGATTTAAATACTGAAACTGGAAACTCTGCAGTTGGAATTTAAATAATGAAACTGAAACCTCTGTAGTCAGAAGTTAAATACCAACACTTAGAATTCTGTAATGGGATATTAAATACTAAAACTGAGAACTATGTAGTTGGAAGTTAACTACTGAAACTGAGAACTCTGTAGTTGCAGCAGTATCATTTACAGTAGAAATAAGGTGACCAGTTCCCAGGACACTCAGTCTTTATTATCTTGGGGGGAAGGGCAGGGACAACACATAGTTTTCTTCCCATGGACTACTCTTAGAGCCTTAAGATTGGTCTCGTACATTTATAACATTCTCCTAGATTATATACATTTTCCATCATTAGTCCAGACACAAACAGTATTGTATAAACTGTGCTCACATAAGGGAATCTACATTTGAAATCTGCCTGCCTAGCCCCAGTTGACGAGATGCTTACCTTCACAGCCTTGTCCTGTGGTTTTGGGCCTCGTTTCAAGACACCGACTGCTGGCTTGTCAGAGGATGGCTTGGGTATGACATTCTTGTTGTCAGAGGATGGCTTGGGTATAATATTCTTATTATTTAAGGATGGTTTAGGTATGGCATCCTTGTTGTCTGAGGATGCCTTGGGTATGGCATTCTTGTGGTATTCAGAGTCCTTATGCCTAGCCAGCGTTGCCTCATCCTTGAATTTCAGACGACACTTTTCACACTCATACGTGGGTTTTGTATAACCAATAGTACAATCATCCGCTGCCCTATGGTACGTATTCTTGTGTCGAGTCAATGTCCCAGGATGGGTAAATTTGGCTGAGCATTCGTCACATTGGAACATGGGTATCACTGGTACTGTTTCTGTTGTTTGTGCAGATTTAGGGTTCTGCCCTATTGTCTGAGATTTTCCAGCCTGGGATGATACCGTTAATGGTTTAGGTTGCTGCTTCTCTGTCTGCGGCGATATTACAGTATGTTTCGGTTGGGATTTTTCTGCCTGTACTGATACCACTGATGGTTTTGGTTGAGGTTTTTCTGCTCGTGTGGATTGTTTTGTCTGAGGCTGCTCTCTCCGTCGGGTTACTACAGTCGGTTTCGGTTGAAGTTTCTCACCCTGTATTGTTGCCTCTTTTGCTGCTGCAGATTTGGACTTCTCAATTGGTACCACTTTTGACTGATCTGTTCCAGGTTTAGATTTCACCTGTATAATAGTTCAAAGCCACTCATCATGCTCAAAATTGAATTTGTTTTTAGAAGGGCCATGAGCTCACAAAGTATAACACAGAGCAAGGATAATGACACATCAGATCATTATCCTTGTCTGTGTTCACACGGTCTGGATAAAATCTCTCATCGTCAGGTAGATGAGCCCCATGGCAACAACTATATATATACTTAAATTTAAGTAGAAAAAAATTGAAGCATTTTTTTTTATTTTATTAATTTAAACAAGAAATATAAAGATAGAGTATTCTATGATCGTGTGTGACTATAAACTAATCATTCAAGCAGGAAAGTAAAACTAGATGACCACTGTCTACATTTGTTTGATATTCCCTACAACACGCTCTCGCCGACAGTTCTGAAAGATATTAGACTGAATTGAAAGGTTATTCGTGTGAAGGAGATAGTGTATCAATGTCGTACCTTTGTGACCTTGTATTGATATTCTTCATTCTTCCTTCTGGCGTCCACTTGTTCTGCTTCTGTCAATTTTAATTTGGCCTTCAAATTGACCTTTGAAGGAGAGTAGGGAAAAGTGGAATAGATTTGTTATGTTAATATGTACATGTAATAAATACAGCAAGTATTAAACACTATAGTCTCAATGAATTATGAAATCCAAGTTCGCCTACATCATTTACATCTATCATTGATGGATCTGCCTTGAGTGAGTGAGTAAGCCAATGAAGGTAGCTAGAAGCAATCTCTCAGTCATATCATGACATTTTGGTCACATTTACTTTTCACACCCGGGACTTCATGGGTAAGGGTACCCGGGAATGTTGTGGGAGATCTGCCTTGAACGGTCATCACTATACATGTATTGTGTTAGTTCTGTCAGTTTCTGGACTACTGCAATAGAAATATGTGTAAGGCAACTTTTTACATCATTTCTCTCATGAATTACACCTATTTCATAGGGGATGTGCACAGCAAGGTACTTACACCTTTACACAGCTATTATTCTATGACATGACCTTTTAAGGACAAATTCCATAACTTTTCCATTTCTCACTGACACGTCACATCAGATTATTTATGCACATGATGGAGAAGATCTTAAGATCTTTCCAACAAGCATTTTGGAAGTATTAGTAAGGATTTAATAAGACGTAAATTAAAACAAGAGATTTATGGGCGTCAAAATATGCCACACACAGCTTTTTATCGTTTCAAAATTTAACTGATACAAATTTTTATGAGCCCAGCTATGATCCTTCATTAAAGTAGAATTTAACACAGAACAAATAGGTCATGGTCAGTCATCTTCAAAACCGATCCATCACACCTAAACATGGTCAGTCATAAACCGATCCATCACACCTAAACATGGTCAGTCATAAACCGATCCATCACACCTAAACATGGTCAGTCATAAACCGATCCATCACACCTAAACATGGCCAGTCATAAACCGATCCATCACACCTAAACATGGTCAGTCATAAACCGATCCATCACACCTAAACATGGTCAGTCATAAACCGATCCATCACACCTAAACATGGTCAGTCATAAACCGATCCATCACACCTAAACATGGTCAGTCAACTTGAATATGCTTCTAGCTCATCAGTGCTAGTTTGAATTTGGAAAGCCTAACTGAAACCCTTTAAAACATATTGTAAAATTCTGTGTTAGAAGATTTCTTAATATATACATTGCAGTACCCATCTAGAATCCTTAAATTTGACTTTTGCAGAGCCTCTTCAGAAAAGTCATTTTTACCCCTCGGGCAAATTTTGCCCGAAGGGTATTGTCGTCGTCAGCGTCGTCTGTCCGTCTATCTGTCTGTCTGTCCATCTTTCTTGTGAACACGATATCTCAAGAAGAATTATAGCCAGGCATTGTAAATTCATACCACAAATGTATCGGGTGAAGGGTCAGCAGCCTATTAAAAAGGACTGACCTTGACCTATTTTATCAAGGTCAAATTATAGTATTTGCTATATTTTTTGAAGGATTGAAGCTAGGATCTCCAAATTCGTATTACTTATGCAACTGGTGATTGACTAGAAGCCTACCCCAGTTGACTGACTTTGACCTATTTTTTATAGGTCATATACTGTTTATTATAATATAAAATGAAGAAATGAAGCTAGGCTTTCCAAATTAATACTATGTATATATCTGGCGAAGGTCCAGAGGCGTACCGAAGATGACTGACCTTGACCTATTTTACCAAGGTCAAATTACAGTATTTGCTATATTTTTTGAAGGATTGAAGCTAGGGTATCCAAATTCATATTACGCAACTGGTGATTGACTAGAAGCCTATCCCAGTTGACTGACCTTGACCTATTTTTTTTTCAAGGTCATATTCTGTTTATTATGGTGTAACATGAAGAAATATATCTAGGCTTTCCAAATTGATACTATGTATACATCTGGCAAAGGTCCAGAGGTGTACTGAAGATGACTGACCTTGACCTATTTTAGTATTTGCTATATTTTTTGAAGGATTAAAGCTAGGGTCTCCAAATTCATATTATGTATGCAACTCGTGATTGACTAGAAGCCTATCCCAGTTGACTGACCTTGACATATTTTTAAACGGTCATATACTGTTTATTATGATATTACATGAAGAAATAAAGCTAGGCTTTCCACATTAATACTATGTATACATCTGGCGATGGTCCAGAGGTGTACTGAAGATGACTGACCTTGACCTATTTTATCAAGGTCAAATTTTAGTCTTTCTAAAATTTTTGAAGGATTGAAGCTAGGGTCTCTAAATTCATATTAGTTATGCAACTGGTGATTGACCAGAAGCCTATCCCAGTTAACTGACCTTGACCTATTTTTCAAGGTCATATGCTGTGTATTATGGTCTAACATGAAATATATCTAGGCTTTCCAATTTAATACTATAATAATAATAAAACTTTATTTCAAGAGGGTAAAGTACAAATGTACGCTCAGTCAACAAACAATGCTGATCTTCCCTGAGGCCCTCACACACAAAACATCCACACATCATTCATATCACACTCAAATCAAAGCAAAAAGGATTACAGTCATATGAACAATAGAAAACTATATACTTATACAATTTGGTATGCATCACTGTGAACGCAATACAGGCAAAGGAGCATAATTATGCAATCTAGGGATTAAGAAGATAATTGTTGCACAAACAAGGTTTTAAAGCTCTGAACAGAGGAAGCATTTTGTGTATTGGCTGGCAGGGAATTCCAGAGGACCGGTCCTGAATATAATAGGCTTTTCTTAAACAGCTCAGTATGGGGGAAGGGAACTTTGAGAACGTTTGTAGCAGAAGATCTCAGAGTTCTTTGACCAATGTTATCAGTGAATAGATCTTTCATGTAATCTGGGTAATACCCATTGAGTGATTTGTATACAGTTACACCTTTATTGAGTTTAACCAAATTAAATACTGTTTGCCACTGTAGCATGTTAAAAAGTTGAGCAGAAGGAGTATGTTTTGTTTTGTCTAAGATCAAACGTGCTGCAGTCTTTTGCAGTTTATGTATCCTGTTCAGTAGTTGGTTTGAGCAATTACCCCAGATACTGATACAGTTATTAATATGGGGGGATATGTATCCATTGTAGAATAAAAGTCGCATATTCTGTGGGATTAGACTCTTATGCTTTCTCAGAACAGATAGTAATCTAGAAACAGTAGTACAAATATGATCTACATGAGATTGCCAAGACAGAGTTTTATCTAAATGTAGACCAAGCAATTTTTGATGGTCAACTCTTTCAATACGGGTGCCATTGATTGTGACATTGAAAGATTCCTTACCACATTGCTTTAACTTTTGGGATGACCCTATTAACATCGCTTTAGTTTTACTTGGATTAATAATCATTTTGTTTTCAGAGCACCATGTTTTTGCCTTAATCATATTTTTGTTAACTTTTGCTTCAAGTACTTTTAATGATTTTGAAGGTGTGTGAATAGTGGTGTCATCAGCATATGTCTCAATGTCACAATCACTAATGTGCAAAACAAAATCATTGAGAAACAAAATAAACAGTAGCGGACCAAGTATGGACCCTTGGGGTACACCAGTTTTAACAGTCAATGGCTCAGATAAAGTTTTACCAAGTGATACACATTGAAATCGAGAATTCAAGTAAGACGACATCCATTTTAGTGCTTTTTGATCAAAACCATAAATCTTAAGCTTTTTTAACAGGAGGTTGTGATCTATCAGATCGAACGCTTTTCGGAAGTCATCATGACTGAACCAACAATTTCTTCATTGTCAGTGCATGTAGCCATTTTTCAGTGAGTCTTGTTAAAGCAGTGAAACAGGAGTGTTGAGGCCTGAAACCTGATTGGGAGTCACTGAGCAAATCATGGGATGTTATATACGTATATAACCAGTCATGCACATGTCTTTCTAGAATTTTAGAGAGTACATCTGGCAAAGGTCGATAGGTGTACTGAAGATGACTGACCTTGACCTATTTTATCAAGGTCAAATTTTAGTATTTGCTATATTTTTTGAAGGATTAAAGCTAGGTCTCCAAATTCATATTATGTGTGCAACTCGTGATTGACTAGAAGCCTATCCCAGTTGACTGACCTTGACCTATTTATATATACCGTTTATTATGATATAACATTGAGAAATAAAGCTAGGCTTTCCAAAATTAATACTATGTGTACATCTGGGGATGCTTCAAAGGTGTGCTGAAGATGACTGACCTTGACCTATTTTATCCTTGACCTATTTTATCCAGGTCAGATTCTATTTAGTACAATATTCCATGAAAGATTTACCTTGTCCAAATTTATACCACTTATGGCTGTACCTGAAGTCTGTTGAAGAATATCACTGACCTTGACCTATTTTTAAAAGATCAAATTCTATATGTTAAGTCTAAGGTCTCCAAATTCCTGTTCCTTATGCAATTAAATTAGAATTGACTTGAAATTGTTTGAAGATGACTGACCTTGATCGATATTTCCAAGATAAAATTACTTTATTTGATTATAAGCTTTTTAGAAGTGCATATTTAGAGCTAAGAATTCGGTCGATCATGCTCTACCAGAACCTCAGGCCTTGGCAAAAGCGAACTACAGTCAACCCTACTAGATCACATTTTTGTTAATCTAGTTCTAAAAATAAACTGATGATATTATACAATGCATGAGTGAGTGAATATGACGTAACGTCGCTTTCAACTATATGTCAGTCCTATCACGACGTTGGATCCTATTCCTTTTCATACCCGGGAACCCCACGGGTGCCTCAGTTAGTTGCCTCTTACGACAAGCTCTCTGAGGAGCTGAGGCATATTCTTACCATGACCTGTGGTGTGCACGACGACATCCCAGGTCAATCCCCGGAAGCCCCGCGGGGCTACAATGCATGATTGCTTGGTGTAAACAATAGCTGATAGCCGAGGGGTATTGAAGCCCAATGGGCTATTTTTCATGGATTCCTATGGTCTGGAATGTATTTTATCCGAATTTCAGGAAAACTATTCAGCATTGATTGTATTGTGAGTACCAACAAATAGTGCATTATAGTCAAGTATAGGAAACATACAGATATGATGACATGTACCTTGGCTGCCTTGTGCTTATTGGGCTGAGAATCCTGCACTTCTTCTTTCACAGTGGCGACTGGTGAGCCCTCATGAAACAGCTTGGCCTTACCCGTCTCATGGTATCCAGAATCTAAGTGTTTGTTCAGATCCTTCTCATCCTTAAACTTCAGAGGACATTTGTCACACTTGTATATCCGTCTCCGTGTGGTCGCAACATCATCCTTCTGTCCTTTTGATTTGAGCTTTGACATGTTTGATGGGACCGTTTCTGATTTGACCTTTGGAAAAGGAAATATGAAAACAAAACTCAATATTTAGTTTACAGCTATTAGATGAGATAGGCATGGTCAGGGAAATACTCTGAGTCCAGAGATAAATTTCCCAAAAGTTCCACCAGATTTCCACAGTGATAAGATGTCTATAAAGCATTTACTGTGTGAGGGCTATTCCAGAAAAAAAGGCATGGGGGGGGCGGATGAGAAGTCTTTTTTTTTTCTATGGGTGGTCGTGTTAAAATGAAATCCAATTCTGTGGGTGGTAGGCTCAATAAAGAAATAGATTCTATGGGTGGTGGGTAAATAAAAGCAATGGTGTCAATCACACCCCTACCTAGCTTTATTCAGAGAGACCCATCCCTCTGCTTGACTTTAAAATCCCGAACAATCCTAAAAACGGCAATTTCATTCTTTGTTTGCAAGTTGTTGTTGCTCTTTGTCTCTTCGCTAAAAAGGCGGGAAAATTGTGGTGACATCACTCTTCGTATATCGGGAACCTTTGACACCCCTTTCAAAATGCACAGAATAAAGAAAAAGAAGGGTTCCCGAAGAAGCTCTTCTTTGTGAGAAGGTAACAAAGGTCACATTCCACAAGGGGATTTCCAGTTTTACTTCAGCTTGATTCCAATCGCGATCTGAGCCAAGTAATTGTTTTACACTTGATGAAACATAATGCTGGATGGCCAACAAGTTGAGTGTTGTACAAAATGTAATAAAGGATTCAATTTTTTTAATTTGACAAGGATATGCCCCATTATTGAATCTATGGACCATACTAGAAATGGATTTGCAGTGCTCCTTGCCAGTTCAGCCATGTGAGCCTGTGCAAACGATTTTTTTTGTGGGTTTCTCTGATACATCCAGCTGAAATCAAACTGGGAATCTGGTTGATGCTGATTTGAAGACAGCAAAATTTGTGATTTAAAAACAGCAAATGTTTCAGAATAAAGTATAAATTGTTTTTCCACTGATTTTTTAAATGAATCAATAAGATCGATGTGAGTGAGATCCTGGGGGGATTTATGAACACAGCAACCATTTTATACCTCTGTTTTGGTTTTGTTTTTTTCTCTCTTTTTTTTTCAAGCTGTTAGTAATGTAGGTATGCTTATGACCTTATGATCTGAAGAAGACATATTCAGTACTCACTGCATTTGGAAATTGATTTGATAAATCTGGGGAGTTTCAACTACATTCTTCAATTTTAAAGAATATTTTGTGATCATTTCAATTATTTTTCTTAATAGCATGTAGCCTACCATGAGGATGTGGTCATTCTGCAATCATGAATACATGCCAAAAATTTTCTTTAATGTTTATTTTAAGTAGCACAGTTCAGTACCAATTGATTGTACATACCTATTATTCTCACAATCTTGGTCCTCAATTTTCTCGTTATCAAATCTGTCATTTTCATTAACATGGTAAATGCAATATGATACTTCCTTCACCTCTTTATCCTGATGATGATCATATCAAATTTAGACGAAATGTAATGGTGTCCAACCTTTTCTTCCGACCTTGCTGACAGTTCGTTTGACTGGCATGACTGTTGAGCATCAAATTCATTATGGAATCCATCAGAATTTTGTTAAATTCATTCAATTTAGCGGCATACGTAGATAATTTTCAAAGCAGTGGTTTCAACGTTATGGATCAACTCAAAAATCTGAATGATGAAGAACTTTGATTTCTCCGCGACGAAGTGTTTGAAAAAAACTGGGACCTTTTTTATGCTTCAAAAAAGCAGTTGACACTGTTGGCACGGTCACAGTGAATAACTCCGAACCTGTTGATCTGGCAGCATCAGCAGCAAATGATGATGATGATGAACCAAAACGCAGAAAATCGAAAAAAGTGGCCCAAGGAGATGTAAATGATGTTAATACTTCAATGCGGAGGGGAAATTTTTTGTTTCGGTTTTTTTTTTCTTTCTATGGGTGGTGGGATGCATAGATAATTGAATTCTGTGGGTCCTTGTTGTGGCAGTAAATTCATTTCTATGGGTGGTGGGTAGTAAAAAATTCTGCCATCCGCCCCCCCCATACCTTTTTTTCTGGAATAGCCCTGAACTAAAGTTGCTGCAATGCCAAAAGCCCAGAGAATCTTGACTGGACATCAAGCCTGTTGAATGGATGACCATCATGGTCACGGGACAAATGAATTCAAAGGGATAATTGTGACTGCTATGCCCATGGTACCAGTCAGGAATAGTTTGGGTGAATGTGCTCAGTGAGGAAGCAGAGCAGTCTAGTGATATATATATATATATATAGGTCCTGTAAAGTGACTGGTGAGAATTTGGAAAGGGAACATTTTACTCTGACAGTATTAAAGCAGGTTTGGGAAATCCCACTCTTTAGTACCCTGTAACATGTGCAAGCAGTGGATAACTTCTGCCTTCAATGGTACTCACTGCAATAGTTTAGACAGTCCATTCCTGCAAAACCTATGCCTCTCACTAAACGTGATTGTCTAGATTTGTCGGAGGTCAAGAGTTCGCGTGTGGTTCACGGTGATTGGATGAAGTGAAGGATATTTAAGAGGGCATAGCATAAAAGCCTGACAAATTTAATCTGTGCAATAGATCTTCAAGGTGGGTACCTTGTCCAGCATATACATACTACAGCTATGGTACACAAAATATGAATACAGCCAGCCACAAAGGGTAACTCAGTTTAGAGATTAGACCATGAAAAAACTTGTTCTGTATTTATAGAGTAACACAAGAAAAGTAACTTTTTTTACCTACAAAACGAGAGAGGGATTTCCCAAACCTGGTGAGGAATACATCTCAAACAACACAACATGTATTCCCTTTGTGTGTTACGGACTTGTACTGAGAGAGTTATTCTAAAACAACATATTGTACAATTGTACATTACTAATACCTTGTCAGTCTTATGCTTTGATTTTCTGCCTTGTTTCCGATCATCATCTGAAGTCTTGACTTCATGCTTGTTTTGGGACGACTCTCCTTTAGCACTCTTGTGTGCAGAATTCATATGTTCAGTCAGCATGTTTTGATCTTCAAACTTAACATTGCATTTATCACACTCCAATTTGTTCTTCGGCGTAGCAGTAGATGAAGCGGTATCCATCATTGTTTGATGGGCAGAACTCATGTGTCGACTCAAGCTTGTCTTATCATTGAATACACGGTCACACTTTTCACACTCGTATTTCTGTATTTGATGGACGGACTGCATGTGTTGTGTCAAGTTTGACTTCTCGTTGAATATACGAGTGCACATTTCGCACTCGTGCCTCTCTACCAATGCTGCAGAGACTTCGATTTTGTGGATTTCGCGCATGTGCTGGTTAAAGTTGGCAGCACTACCCATCACCTTTAGACAGACTTTACACTCATTGGCGACCGGCCTGTCACTGATGTTCGTGTTATGATAGGTACGCATGTGACGGGTTAAACTGCCTCTCTCAAAGTACTGTCTGTAACAGACCCTACACTCAAAGTTAAACACTTGCACACAAAGAGGCACGTGTTCATTGAGCTTTGCCTTGTTGTCAAACTCCACTCCACACTTCTTACATTTGAGTTCCTCAGTAATGACCATGTCAGATTTGTGGGTTTCCCGAACGTGACGTTGGAGATTGTGCATTGTCGTAAAGGACCTCCAGCATTTCGGACACTGAAATTGAAGGACAGATACAATATTGACTTATAATGATCATCAAATTCTTTGGTTCTCCAGGAATGACTTACGTATAACACAAGAAACTTTACTCCTTGGTTATCAGGAAATGACTACAATATAACACTTTACTCTTTAGTTATCAGGGAATGACTACAATATAACACTTTACTCTTTAGTTATCAGGGAATGACTACAATATAACACTTTACTCTTTAGTTATCAGGGAATGACTACAATATAACACTTTACTCTTTAGTTATCAGGAATGACTACAATATAACACTTTACTCTTTAGTTATCAGGGAATGACTACAATATAACACTTTACTCTTTAGTTATCAGGGAATGACTACAATATAACACTTTACTCTTTAGTTATCAGGGAATGACTACAATATAACACTTTACTCTTTAGTTATCAGGGAATGACTACAATATAACACTTTACTCTTTAGTTATCAGGGAATGACTACAATATAACACTTTACTCTTTAGTTATCAGGAAATGACTACAACACAACACTTTACTCGTTGGTTTATATGGAATGACTACAACAGATTATCATCGAATGACTTTACAAAAGAACAATTTACTCTTTGGTTATCAGGGAATAAGTCTACAACACAAAACTTTTGGTATCAGGGAATGACAATATAATACTGTACTCTTTGGTTATCAGGGAAAGACTACAATATTGCATTTCACTCTTTGGAATGACTACAACAGATTATCATCGAATGACTTTACAAAAGAACAATTTACTCTTTGGTTATCAGGGAATAAGTCTACAACACAAAACTTTACTCTTTGGTATCAGGGAATGACAATATAATACTGTACTCTTTGGTTATCAGGGAATGACTACAATATAACACATTTACTCTTCAGTTATCAGGGAATGACTACCATATAACACTTTACTCTTTTGTTATCATGGAATGACTACAATATAACACTTCAACACTTTGGTTTTCAGGAATTGACTTTGCAATAGAACATATGGTTCTCAGGGAATGACAATAGAACACTTTTATATTTTGTTACCAGGGACACTTTACTACTTTGTTAACAGAGAACACTTGTCACTTTTGTTATCAGGTCAGGGAAAGACTATACATAAACACTTTACTATTTGGTTATCTTCATTATCTGCAAAACTACGGCATATAGAACGGTGATTCATGCATTATGTGAAGCTCTTCAGTACCAACATAAACAGCTTACTTACATCCACTCATATGAATATTAGGAAAGGGCAAAATAAATTGAGACAGCCAACAGATGAACCACCTATAGATTTTCAGCTTTGAAAGGGTTGAAATAATATTCATTTATTAATTTGGGGGACCCGTAGGGCACGCTTACATGTAAATCAGAACAGCGCTACGTGGAGTGAGTGAGTGAGTGAGTAGGATTTAACGTCGTTTTTAACATTGTTTCAGTCATATCACGACGGTCCCTACATGTGCCAGAACACGAGAGTGTCCACAGTTCCTGTTATTCTGGAGACTGATCAGCCCAGCCAGTACAGCACCCGGTCACCCATCCAAGTATTGACCGAGCTCAACGCTGCTTAACTTCGGTGATCCGACGAGAACCGGTGTGCCCAACGTGATGCGCCGTACCTGCGCTACGTAGCGGCACCGTATAGCGATGCTACACTGTATAATAAATCCAGCCCAGGGGATCGTTGCGCAAGTTACAATCGACGTAAGGACTTATACCTGCGTTGCGCTCACACTATGCCCGGCTCCACACGCGTTTCACGAACCTGACGCAAGGCAGACGTTATTACATATCCATTTACGCTATGCGTAAGTTTCATTTTTTCGCCTCTGTAATACATATCACTTGAAATTTATGTTTAATTAGTATTGGATACACGGTTTTTGACCAGTGTGCTATAATCATAGCCGACAACGGACTTTGTAAATATTTAACCTCGATAATTACACGTCAGAGCAATCTGCGTTTGAGGCTAAGGATCGTAACTCTTGTATTTGCTCTTTTGTGAAAGGAGGTGCGAAATACTGCACATTGTCTTTGAGAGATCGTATGCTAGGGAGAGAAAAAGTAGAAGAATGACCATTTTCTGACTCCAAAATTATTATACATTTTATAAGATACATAAAATTTGACAACTACGTCATTAGATTAATCTGCTACAGGCATGGTTACATGCAAGCGAAGTTGCGCTCACGCTAAGCATACTCTGGGGCAGACTTAAAGTTACGCAATAACTTACGGCTTTGCGTAACTTTAAAGGCTTTGTGACACGGGTCGGCGTAGCTACGCTCACGCTAAGTATGAATTACGCATGGACTTAGGCTTACGCACAGTTCGTGCAACGGTCCCCAGCATCTGGAACAGTAACAGTTGGATGATAATACCTCCTTTTCTTTGCCATTTCCATGGAATTCTTGATGTTTCGTCCTCTTGTGGTTTTGCAGAGATTTGATGGAGAAGAACTTCATACTGCAGGTTGTACAAGAGAAAGTCTTCACTTCTGGGTGATTCACCTTGGTGTGCTTCAGTAAGGCATCCCGACTTGATAACATCTTCTTACATGTCTCACACTGTAAGTCCTCATCCTCATCCTCCACTTTGAATGACGCCTGAAACAAAGAGAGAGAACAACGTTATTTCACCATCATGATTACAATCTGTGATATGTGGATGTATTATCACAGTGGAGGGATATGAAGACAAATGAGGTGAAAAGGTTGTTCGGATTCAGATGTACGTTTGGTTTGAAGTTTGCTCATTATCCATTATGACATGCAGTCATGTTCGTGACGAGTGCTGTCATCTTGGTTTGTTCTCTCATGTATTCAAATTTAATCTAAGAATATTTACTGTAGATTAGAAAAAAAGATACATATGCCGGTTCAAGGACTAATATGAAATAAATCGTGAAAAGGCTCAAATGGTATCTGATCCGTTTGCTCAAATTATTTGGAACACTTCGGTAATGCTCATGTAGCTAAAATATATCTCGGATTACAGTACATGTACTGATTATAAACATTCAGAACATCCAAATTTCTGTGGCTGCTACATAATAAACAAGAGCCCAAAGGGCTTCAATATACGCCCGTATATCTGGAATTACATTGGTCCAAATTTCAAGGTTGTTTAATCGCCTTGATTCCAATTGGAAGCAATCCGGAAAAAGGTCTACAATTTTGTGTTTCTGAGAATGTAACATATCACATCTAAAACTGAATGATAAACTAAAATGAGCTTAACTCTTGGAAACTAGGTGACCTTGGAGCAAGAACCGAGAGCTCACATACATGTATCCCACAATGAAATCGACAATAGTCAAACACAAGAAAATAGTACTTTTCCTGCAAATGGATTTCTTTCAGACGAGAGAATTTTTCATGAAGGAAGAAGAAAGTGATGAAGTAAACCTTTGTTCTTGAGTTGATAAACGGGTATGAAGTTCATAAAGGAACCACGTTAAACTAGTAAATGTATGGTTTCTATTTCACAACAGTTTAACTAAATGTAGCTGTTTCAAACATGGGAGACAACTCCACAGGACAAATGCCATATACATGTAGGGGAGAGAATTCTGAATATTCCAACCTAACACATATAGTCAGCTAAAACTTGATTCAATTCTGGGGGACTGTGACCTTGACATTTGACAAATTGATGTATGTCTCCTCTTCGCCATGCGAGTAAGGTGTCTGATACCATTCCATACCTTGAAACTAGAGATATCGCATGGATGAATGGACAGAACGCAACATCGCATTACATGATCTCGTCTTCGACAGGCATATGAAAATGTGACTTAATGATTTCCTGATTTTGGGGTCACAGTGACCTTGACCTTTGACCTTGACCTAAACTTTGATGCATGACACATCGTCTTCCGTCAATGTATCAACGGACACAAAAAAAATCACGATTTTTATGAATTTCATCATTTTGGGGGTCACCGTCACCTTGATATTCGGCCTTGACCTACATTTTGGTACGTGCCACATGTCCCCGTAATGTATCTACTGACACAAAAAAAGATAGTGCCACGGCACTGTAGCGCTCATCTGGCTATAACTGGAGAAAGTGGCTGCGAGAAATTTTAACTGAAGAACTGCAATAGATGAGTTTCTAACTTGCGTTGTCTCCCCTGAACAAAATGGCAACATAGTCGATTTCACAGGAGGTCAAGCTGCAAATTCATGATTGTAATTGGAGGTTATGGAATAAAGGCAATTATACCAAAATATAATGTGTGATTGTCAGTAAAGCTGTATAAGCAATAACCAGAACCAATTTTTATTATGTGATTGCAGTCGTTCGTCCGTCTGTCCACTTCGTGTCCGGACAGTACATTGGACAGTTTTTAACCTACGATTCCAATCTTTTGTGGGTATATGCACCAGGGGGAGACATGTCGAGTACGAAATATGTGCGACTGGGTTGTTACGATGGCAATGAGATGTAACAGGACATTTTTCCAATGAAAGTAATCTCTGGTGAGGTATGGCCTAACCAAGACATACCCCCATCTGTCTGCGAAGATGTAAAAGATAGTGCCACGGCACTGTAGGTCATCTGTCTGTAACTGGAGAAAGTAGCTGTGAGAAATTTTTACTAAAGAACTGCAATAGATGAGTTTCTAACTTGTGTTGTCCCCCTGAACACTATAAAATGATCCATGCAGTTATTTCCTGAGATTTTATGATAAAGTTTCATGGGAAATTCAAGATGCGGCAATATTGGATTTTCAAAATGAACCAAAAAAAGGTATCTTGCACAACTGGACCACAAGGGGAACCTGTGTATCAACATCCATGCAGTAATATCCTAAGAATTTACGATAACAAAATTTCATGGGGAAATCCAAGATGGCCACCTGGTGGCCATATTGGATTTTTCAATCAGACCATATATGGTATCCTGCACAGCTAGACCCCAAGGGCAACCTCTGTACCAAATTTGAGAAAGATCCATGCAGTAGTTCCTGAGAAATCGCGATAATGTTTCATCTGGAAATCCAAGATGGCCGCCTGGTGGCCATATTGGATTTTTCAATCAGACTACAAATTGTATCTTGCGCAACTAGACCCCAAGGGGAACCTCTGTACCAAATTTGAGAATGATCCATGCAGTAGTTCCTGAGAAATCGCGATAATGTTTCATCTGGAAATCCAAGATGGCCGCCTGGTGGTCATATTGGATTTTTCAATCAGACTGCAAATTGTATCTTGCGCAACTAGACCCCAAGGGAAACCTGTGTATCAAATTTGAGGAAGATCCATGCGGTTCTTCCTGATAAATCATGATAACGAAGTTTCATAGGGAAATCCAAGATGGCCGCCTGGTGGCCATATTGGATGTTCGAATCAGAGCAGAAAAGGTATCTTGCACAACTAGACCCCCAAGAGGAACCTGTGTACCAAATTTGAGAAAGATCCATGCAGTAGTTAACGAAAAATAATGATGACAAGATTTCACTGGCAAATTCAAGATGGCCGCCTGGTGGCCATATTGGATTTTTCAATCAGACCACAAATTGTATCTTGCACAACTAGACCCCAAGGGGAACCTCTGTACCAAATTTGAGAAAGATCCATGCAGTACTTCCTGAGAAATCGAGATAACAATGTTTCATCTCGAAATCCAAGATGGCCGCCTGGTGGCCATATTGGATGTTCGAATCAGAGCAGAAAAGGTATCTTGCACAACTAGACCCCAAGGGGAACCTGTGTACCAAATTTGAGGAAGATCCACAAAGTAGTTCCTGAGAAATTGCAATAACAATGTTTCATGGGGAAATCCAAGATGGCCGCCTGGTGGCCATATTGGATTTGTGAATCAGACCACAACAGGTATCTTGCACAACTAGACCCCAAGGGGAACCTGTGTACCAAATTTGAGAAAGATCTATGCAGTAGTTCCTGAGAAATCACGATAACAAGGTTTCATAGAGAAATCCAAGATGGCTGCCTGGTGGTCATATTGGATTGTAACAATGTTTTAATGGCAAATTCAAGATGGCCGCCATGGCAGCCATATTTAAAATCGTATCGACACGGCATGAACAAATTCTGGTGTACTCATTGGGGGGAACATGCATGCCAAGTTTCAGCTTAATCGGCCAAGCGGTTTCAGAGAAGAATATGTTTACGCACGACGGACGACGGACAATCAGGCCATGACATAAGCCCATCGGGCCTTCGGCCCAGATGAGCTAAAAAGTACTTTTCAAAGATTTCTCGATTCTGGAGTCAGTGACCTTGACCTAAATTTTGGTACATGACAAACCACCTCCCCGTAATTGCTCAATGGACACAAAAAATCAAGATTTTTAACAATTTCACGATTTTGGGGTCACAGTGACCTTGACATTTGACATTGACCTACATTTTAATATGTGACACATTGAGTCCCCCTAATGTATCTACTGACACAAAAGAATGTTATTTTTAATAATTTCCTGATTTTTGGGTCACAATGACCTTTGACCTTCGACCTTGACCTATATTTTGATATGCAACACTTCATTTCCCCTATTGAATCCACTCACAAAAAATTAGAAATTTATGATTTCCTGATTTTTCATTCACACTGACCTTTGACCTCTGACCTCGACCTACATTTGGCATGCAACACATCGTTTCCCCCTAGGGCATCCACTCGCCAAAAATTAGAACTGTAGATGGGAAACTATCAATGATTTCCTGATTTTTAGGCAACAGTGACCTTTGACCTCTGACCTCGACCTGAATTTCGGTACGCGACACATCGTCTCCACCTGATGTATCCATTCACAAAAAATTGCAACTGTGGATAGAAAACATCCAGAGATATAGACCGGACACGAACACTTCACTGATTTCCTGTTTTTCAGGCCAGTGACCTTTGACCTCTGACCGCGACCTTCATTTTTGTACGCGACACATCGTCTCTCCGTGGGGTATCCACTCACCAAAAATTGGAACTGTAAATAGAAAACTGTTCCAGATATAGACCGGACACGGGGGACGGACAGACGGACGGAAACCGCCATCACATAATACGTCCGCCTTTTTGGCGGGCATATAAAAATACGTGATCGATCTCGTGATGTCACTGCCACAGCAGAACTTTCTTTCAAGTTACGATCATTAACCAACCATGAAGGAATGGTTAAAATGAAACGTTCAATCTTGGCTGTGCCTATTATACAGCATCGACTATTATATATGACCCGTGGTAAAAAAATAATGACATGAAAAAGGCAAAGTCAGAAGTGAACAAATGGAGTATACTAATAGTTCATTTCTAGGCTTTGCTCATATCTATTAACCATGTTAATTTAATATCAACTGTTATCCCATAACATACCTCGGCTACTTTCGGGGCATTAGATGTAGACAAACTTTCTCCAGAATGTAGGCTGACATCTTCAGCTGGTTCAGTGTCCGACTCTCTGGAGGACATCACTTCTCCGTCAGTATCGTCTGAAGATGTTTCTGTAACAACAGAGATACGCGCCCAAGAGCGCACAGCAGCCCGCCTTTTTGAAGCCGTTTTCACTTCAGACTTTTTAGAAGATGCTTTCACATCAGACTTCTTCGACACCACTCCTACAACCGGCACTTTGGGCGATACTTTTGCGTCTAACTTTTTAGAAGCTGGTTTCATACCAGACTTTATGGAAGACACCATCAACCTTTTGGGGGACACTTTTCTGTGCAACTCTTTGGAAACAGCTTCTTTGTCAGACACCTTAGTATTAGACTTTCTGGATGACACCCTTGTTTTCAAATTTCTAGGTGATATTTTTATTTTCAACTTTCTGGGTGCTACTCGTGTTTTCAACTCTTTGGACGATGCATCTAAATCTGATTCTTCTACATCAGACTCTTCTCCATCTGATACTTTGGGGAACACCTCTCTATCTAATTCTGCTCCATCTGACATGCTCGGCGATACTTTTCCATTCGATTCTTCACCATCTGACAGTTTGGATGGCATTACGTCATCCAGTTCTTTAGATGCTGCGTCGTCGACCACTGACCCTTCCCCATCTGAGGCCTTGAAAGAAGCTTCTACATCTGATTCATTAAATGAGGCTTCAATCTCGGACTCTCGAAATGAGCCCTCGGCATCAGAGTCTTCCTGTCCTTCAGCAGACAACATATCAATATCTGACTCTCCAGAAGACATCGATGAACAATCCTCCTCATCTAACATCTGGTTTCTGTTCTCCCAGGTGCCTGTCTTATAACGACTGGGGGAGAATTTCCTGGGTGAGCCAAGCCAGTAATTCTCACTATTGACTTTTAGTCTAGGTTGTCCACTCGCCTGATGCTTCTCAATTCTGGCATCTCGTGACACAACGACAGAGCAGGCGCGGACTTGGTGCAATATGGCCAAAGGTTGACTCAAAACAAGATGGCTCCTGGGATGTTCATAGCTTGGAATTGACCACTTATTTATTCTTAGCTGTACAGCGCCTGGTTTTACACTCCTTTCCACATTGTCCCTCACCGTTCTTGGGCCCCAGTTCTTTTTGGCTGCTTTGTACTTCTTTTTACTTCCCATGGACATGGTTACGACATTGTCCAAATGTTCTTCATTTTTTCTTTTCTTTCCAGCAGAAGAATCAGAGCTGTTGGCCATTGAGGAAAAGGAAGTGATTTGAATAGCCTCTAATGGGGAGTGTTCTTCCTTCACAGGGTATTCTGCCTCTGTGACATGATGCTTTGAATCTACAGGAGTACTCTCTGAGGGACCTGTTCTGGCACGGTGTGTTCCTTTCTGAACAAGCAACACAAAACAATCACTTGGTGGCTCCTGAGAAATAACAGGTTTAATGTCGTCGTTCAAAGTGGTGTTACCAACGATTTTGCCTTGATGAACATTTGGTTTAACATCTCTATAACTAGTGTCAATCGGTTCCATTTTGATTGCTGTTGTCGCATTAATAATCGGTTTCACATCAGGCGGTACCACATTGGTCAGTTGTGCTCCATTGAATGGAGGGAGTAAATTAATAGGTGGTTTAACATCTATGGGTGATGTCGCATGAAAATTTGGTTTCACATCAGTTGATGGTGCTACATTAACTGGCTGTGCCTCAGTAATCTGCACATTTTGCAATGGTGCTGCATTGATTGGTGCCGCCATATTATGCAGTGGTTTCACATTTGCTGAAGTGCCCACATGCATGTAATTCGAAGGTGTCACATTGGTCTGCAGATTCATCTGTGACGACACATTCATCTGAGATGGCACATTATTCTGCTGTTGCACATTCATCTGTGGTGGCACTTTATTCTGCTGTTGCACATTCATCTGTGGTGGCACATTAATCTGTGGTGGCACATTCATCTGTGGTAGCACATTAATCTGTGGTGGCACATTACCAAACTGTTGCACACTCATCTGTGGGGTCACATTCATCTGTAGTGGCATATTCAGCTGGGACAGCAAATGCGGAGTCGCATTCATCTGTGGTGGTACATTCAACTGTGGTATCACATACATTTGTTGTATATTCATCTGTGGTATCACATTCATATGTGGTGTCACATTCATCTGTGGTGCCACATTCATCTGCTGACGTACATTCATCAATGGTGGCATATTCGGCTGTGGTGTGATATTCATGGGAGGTGCCACATTCATTTGCTGACGTACACTCATCAATTGTGGCATATTCGGCTGTGGTGTGATATTCATGGGAGGTGCCACATTCATATGTGGTGTCACATTCACCTGTGACGTCACATTCATCTGTGGCATACTAGTCATCTGCAGTCCCATGTTCATCTGTGGTGTCACAGTATGCAGCCTGGTCACATTCGTCGGTGGTGTCTTCACTGATGCCGGACAGCCAGAGATGGAGAAGTATGTACAGGTTACAGACTTATCTGGCATTTTTCCCAGGAGAGTATCCTGCGTGTCTTCATAGATTTTGTGAGTCACTAAAGGTTTTGGGGCTATAGCTTTTGCATTGCTTGTCCGTGTCCTGCTCATAGAGGAAGCCATGTTCTCCATGTTGGTGTTCTCAGCCTGCATGTTATCTCCAGCGGAGGTAGCAACCCTCTCTCTGACTGGCTCATCATTGCCTTCCAAGTCAGCCTGTATGTTTCCCCAAAAATCAGTAATTTTCTTCTGTGATTTCTCAGTTCTGTTTGGTGAATTATCTTCACCAGCTGTAGTGCCCGTAACTAGAGACTGTTTTTGACTTGTTCCAGGAGAGGGAGTTGGTTTTAGTGAGTTGTTGTTCACACCAATTGGAGTGTTCACCTTATTGTGACCCGCTTTATCGGTTAAGATTTTTGACCTCTTCAGATCTTTTTTGCCAGATGACACACGTTTCCGTTTGGTTTTATCAGAACCCGATGATGGTACGATCGGATTTTGTCTGGCTGAATCTATGGAGGGGTTGCCTGTCTTCGTCGAGTAATCCAGGGAGAAAACCTGACGAATTTGCTCAGCAACAAGATCATCATCAACTGCTGTGGAATGAGATTGGGGTTTCTGGGCAGGGTGAACATTACCAGGGTTACTGCTATTACCTCCACATAACCTGCACAGATTGAAAGAGGAGACACCATTAAGGTTTAGATATTAACCGTATAAACGGACTAGAAGTCTTTGGTTATAGCACCCCTAACAACTATAACAACAGACTACAATGTACCAGCAACAGTTACCATTTAGGTAGCAACCCTAACAACAGACTTCTGACTACAATGTACTAGCAACAGTTACCATTTAGATAGCACCCCTAACAATGGACTACTGACTACAATGTACCAGCAACAGTTACCATTTAGATAGCACCCCTAACAATGGACTACTGACTACAATGTACCAGCAACAGTTACCATTTAGATAGCACCCCTAGCAATGGACTACTGACTACAATGTACTAGCAACAGTTACCATTTAGATAGCACCCCTAGCAATGGACTACTGACTACAATGTACTAGCAACAGTTACCATTTAGATAGCACCCCTAGCAATGGACTACGGACTACAATGTACTAGCAAGTTACCATTTAGATAGCACCCCTAGCAATGGACTACTGACTACAATGTACCAGCAACAGTTACCATTTAGATAGCACCCCTAGCAATGGACTACTGACTACAATGTACTAGCAACAGTTACCATTTAGATAGCACCCCTAGCAATGGACTACTGACTACAATGTACCAGCAACAGTTACCATTTAGATAGCACCCCTAGCAATGGACTACTGACTACAATGTACCAGCAACAGTTACCATTTAGATAGCACCCCTAGCAATGGACTACTGACTACAATGTACCAGCAACAGTTACCATTTAGATAGCACCCCTAGCAATGGACTACTGACTACAATGTACCAGCAACAGTTACCATTTAGATAGCACCCCTAGCAATGGACTACTGACTACAATGTACCAGCAACAGTTACCATTTAGATAGCATCCCTAGCAATGGACTACTGACTACAATGTACCAGCAACAGTTACCATTTAGATAGCACCCCTAGCAATGGACTACTGACTACAATGTACCAGCAACAGTTACCATTTAGATAGCACCACTAGCAATGGACTACTGACTACAATGTACCAGCAACAATTACCATTTAGATAGCACCCCTAGCAATGGACTACTGACTACAATGTACTAGCAACAGTTACCATTTAGATAGCACCCCTAGCAATGGACTACTGACTACAATGTACCAGCAACAGTTACCATTTAGATAGCACCCCTAGCAATGGACTACTGACTACAATGTACCAGCAACAGTTACCATTTAGATAGCACCCCTAGCAATGGACTACTGACTACAATGTACCAGCAACAGTTACCATTTAGATAGCACCCCTAGCAATGGACTACTGACTACAATGTACCAGCAACAGTTACCATTTATATAGCACCCCTAGCAATGGACTACTGACTACAATGTACTAGCAACAGTTACCATTTAGATAGCACCCCTAGCAATGGACTACAATGTACTAGCAACAGTTACCATTTAGATAGCACCCCTAGCAATGGACTACTGACTACAATGTACCAGCAACAGTTACCATTTAGATAGCACCCCTAGCAATGGACTACTGACTACAATGTACCAGCAACAGTTACCATTTAGATAGCACCCCCAACAATGGACTACTGACTACAATGTACCAGCAACAGTTACCATTTAGATAGCACCCCTAGCAATGGACTACTGACTACAATGTACCAGCAACAGTTACCATTTAGACAGCATCCCTAGCAATGGACTACTGACTACAATGTACCAGCAACAGTTACCATTTAGATAGCATCCCTAGCAATGGACTACTGACTACAATGTACCAGCAACAGTTACCATTTAGATAGCACCCCTAGCAATGGACTACTGACTACAATGTACCAGCAACAGTTACCATTTAGATAGCACCCCTAGCAATGGACTACTGACTACAATGTACCAGCAACAGTTACCATTCAGATATTAAAGATATAATCAGCCTCAAATTTAGACTGGAATCGCATTATAAGGACAAAACGTTAACCGGTGAATCAAGTCTCAGAGAGAGGATAATAGCCGCTTGTTGATTGGACAGAAGATGCCAACAGTGATGTGTGGACTCGCGCGATTGGACAGAATCTAGAAGCAACACTATGGCCAATCGAATTGTAGGACAGGAGAAGATTGAATCAGTGTCCGTGAAAAAGGCCATTCGCTAAAGATTTTATGTATGAGAGTGACGAAGATGGGCGGTTGATATCACTCCGCTGCAGTATACAGCATCAACTGGGAAACAATTGAAAAGGAGGCCAAACATCGCGGTCTCCGGGGTGCCGTCGTGAGCTCGGTGAAACACTATGTGGATGGCATCACGTACATCCACAAAGCCAATATAGCCAGACATGAAAGTTGGAATTTTGCATGAATTCGCTTTTTAATGGGTTACTCAAAAAAAAAAATTGCGTAACCTGTTTTTGGGTTACGCGAACAGAAAACGGTTACATGAAAGTTTTTTGGCATAACCCTTTTTTCGGGTTACCTGGATTCTAAATTTGTGCAGGCCTGTACACGTCGCGCAGGGATGTCATTCTCCTCTCCACGTACAGCACATATTCAATGGCGAAACAGAAAACCCATCGAAGCAGGTAGTTTCAAATTTTTCTGGCAAGGTAGTCTCGCAATCATTATATATGGCGATACCACTATCATCAAATATAATACCTATGATGCTTTAGCAAACTTCGCTGCTGAAAAACAGATGGGAGAGAGTTTACAAAATCCATCAATTTTGAGGCTGATTACATCTTTGAACTCCAGCAGAGTGACATATGTTTTGACAGGTACAAAATAAAATACATTTTACCACATAAAATGAAATTTGTGTCTATAAATACGAGAAAATGGGAGAAATTGGCCATCAAAAATAAATGCCATGGCAAGCTGTTTATTTTTCGATGGTGCCGGCAAGTATAATTGTGTGTGGTGTGTTCTGCATACACAATACCTTGGGCATGAGCCATGACGTGATTTATGCAGCTGTAGCTGTAGGTAAACTATGCTGCTTGAAGTTTGACGTCAATTTTATACACGATACATCAATATCGATCATCTCCCTTCGATTTGTGGTTATAAACATGCACTTTTCCTATGACATTTACTCATTACAGCAACAATCCACTTAGGTTCATAGCTTAATGGTAGAGCCAGAAATAGATAACAAGCTTCTTATAAATAGCTTCTTGTTGTTATTGTGCTAGTGTCAGGTTTCACTGTAGAAGCAGGTGTACTAAGCCCTGAAAGCCCTACTGACTGTGAGGCCTTGTGTCGACTGAGTGTTTCGAAAGCAAAGTACTGATTGGAATAGCGATGAAGATAAAATCATGGTAATTGAGCGATATTCTACCTTCATTAGGCATGATACCTTATCTCCTTTATTTTATGTTTCCCAGGAGTTTTAAAAATATGTGTACAGAAGACAGCGCTGGCAACAGCCAATTTTGGTTTAATTGATGAAGTTGTTGCGAGAAATAAAATGAGCTAGTAGAGTTTGAAGGCTGAAAACTTTCGATGATTTTGTACAAGAGGTGCATAAAATATTACCTCATTGCTTTCATAATCAAGGGAAAATGTGTCTTGTAAGACTGAGATGTTCCTTTTCACATCGATACATCCATCGATAGACGAGGTCGTTTATCATGATTTCCATCCATCTGATTGTCCATCTGTCTGTCCATCTGTTAACATTTGCTTGTCCGTACAATATCTGCAGTTCCATGTGAAGGATTGGTACCAAACTTTGGGTATACCTTACCCATGGTTCAAACAGGATTCCTATATTATTCATTTTGAGGTCAATGTCATTGAACAAACAGTAAATCATTGACAATTGTGGTGTTTGACCTGTACATGTAAGTGCAGTTCTCCATGTGGATTGTGATGGCAAAGAAGTTCAAGCCTACTGCTAATATCCCTCTGTCACGTTGATCCGAAGGATACAGTAATTCCTCTAATAAATCGATCACCCTATCGGGAATCCATCACCCATGATTCTTGGAGAAAAATATGATCGGAAGTTGTAATAATTCAATCACCCCCGATATTTAGTAGATCCCATTGACATGATTGATGATCACACTCACGCTAGACGTCAGTGACAGTGGAAATACAGGTAATGGACATAGTAAGACCATATGTAGCATGTCTAGACCTATCACGGACTAATCATACAAACTTGCAACTGTTTATTTGAAGTCTGGAACTTCTAATATGAGAAAGGACGGTTGCCATTTTTCATATACCTCCTGATTAGTGAAGGGAGTCTACTCTGTTGTGTTAGTTGCCAAAGTTGTCCGAGGGATAATGGGATAATTCAGCTCAATATGTTCGCTCCAATTAGCTGAATTATATTTAGTCAAAGCCTGGCCACTTGAACAGAATTTCAGACAACTCCATACGCTGACACAATTTTCAAAACTTTCGGTGTTGGAAACTGGACTAACAAAGGGTCATTGCTCAATACACGACTTTCGGGAATTGCCACTTTTGAATCATTTGCAATTATTCGATCACCCTTCTGTTTTACCACCTTAAAGATCACTTCTGGTGATCGATTTATTAGGGGAATTACTGATTATCTGCTTGGTCCAGGTCTGTCCATCTTGCTTGTTAACACAATATCTCTTGAAGTACAAGCTTTCAGGCTTTCTGAAATCATATGATATGCAACTGTCGATGGGACAGAAGCCCAGCGAAGATGAATGACCTTGACCTATTTTATCTAGGTCAAATTTGAGTATTAGTGATAACTTTGAAGGATTACATCTAGGCTCTCTAAATCCATAAGCAATCTCCAAATTCATGATACATTTGCAGCTGATTGCCCAGAAGCCTTTCCAATTTGATTGACCTTGGCCCATTTTATCAAGGTCAAATTCTAGTTAAGGCAGTTAAGGGATCATGGGTCGGCTCTTCAAATTTACACTACAGTACATATGCAACTGGTATGCATCAGAAGCCTATTCAAGTTGACCGACCTTGACCTATTTTCATCAAATTCTAGTTAATACAATATGTTTTATAGGGTTACAGTTAGGCACGCACAGGCATATGATGAAAAACCCATAAAGCTCTTGTTTATTAACCCTTTCACCGATAAAACCAGGTGTACGGGGATAACGAGAGTGCCACCCGTACGACCATCCCCGGTTGATCGGGTTAGCTTTAAACCTGTTGGCCATCAAGATGGGTACAGCATTTTTATTTTTTTGCATTCGTTTTAACGGAAACCTATCAAACACTGTATACTTCTGGAAAGTCAAAACCTTGATCAATTTGATTCTCGAAATTGTTTGTTTGTTCCGCAAAAGAAATAAAGCAAAATTAGATGTTGAACGAAAAAAATCGGAGCGAAAAATGCGTTTTTTTCCACATACCGTGTGACGGGTCTCTCGGCAGCAAGCCGCAGAAATGAAAAAAATCATCGAAAACCTCATCCTAACTCCTGTATTTTTGATGTTACACGACTGGTAAAGCGTGGTGAATATTCCCCAGACGATTAAAACTGCCAACGACAACCGGCAAAGTTTATTTCCATATTTTTACGAGTCTTGATCCACAAAGTTTGACAACCAACTTTCTATTTCGCCCAAGATGGTTGCCGCCTTCGAATGACGAGCCAATCGGTATGCGTAATTTCGCCCACGTGACCTCCATCCGCCAACAGATAAGAAGCGCGTAGACAGTGGTTGGAAAAATGGAATGACATCATTTTCAATCCAATCGTATCCTCCGTTTTATTTTTGCCATCCGTCCCAGGTCATGTCATGTACAGAAAGGGGAAAGCCCACGCTTTCGAATGAGAGGTCAAACATTGCAAATGGCCGAGTACAACTCGAGATAAACACTGTCAAATGCGATCGAAAAAAAGACGATTTCTCCGTTGAATTTTGACGTTTTCAAGTCGAGAAAGCCGGGGAAAGCGCATTCTCTTGAAGTAAAACCTAATTTTGTATGCTATTTTATTTATTTTGCTATAAAACTGGAGCAAATAACACCGGAGTGTTCATTGTGGAGACGGGGTCCCTATGTTTTTCTACAAATCTCAGACGCAAACACGTTTTCTAACATTCCAAAGACAACATATACAAATTTTAACAGTTCTCAGGGAATTGATCGTCAGCAGGTCACTTTTGTCAGGGGAAATAATCGGTGAAAGGGTTAAAGCAACAAATCCGATACATCATCATACTCTTGCAAACCCAAGTTTGTCGTTGTAATGAGGGTTGACGGTTTATGATATTTGTAGGAGGACATCAACTGAACAAACCTTTGTGTTGAATCAGAGCTGACGGTATGTGCATTAGGTTTATGACCCAGCCAAGTCTTCAACTGGTTGACAGTATTCACATGTACTGAAGCCATTCCAGCCTCAGCCTGACCTAAAAATACCAAAAGCAAAGAGACGTGAATACAGTGAGATTTTGTTATGTCAACGCTTTGCATTCCATCACAGATAATCCTACCCCTTGGAAAACCATGTCCAAAGAGAAATCTAGTGTGTACTAAAATTAATCATATTTCAAGCATTAACGTAACAACAAAAGGTATTGGAGAACAGCAGTCTAGCCAATAGTTTCATGGGGAAATATCTCACTACATTTTTAGCCCACCATCACCAGATGGTGGGCTGTTCAAATCACTTTTCGTCCGTGGTCCGTCGTTCGTCAGTCAGTCAGTCCGTCAGTCCGTCCGTAAACAATTCTTGTTACCGCGATTTCTCAGGAACTACTGCATGGATCTTTTTCAAATTTGGTACACAGGTTCCCCTTGGAGTCAGTTGTGCAAGAAACCTTTTCTGGTCCGATTCGAAAATCCAATATGGCCACCAGGCAGCCATCTTGGATTTCCCCATGAAACCTTGTTACCGCGATTTCTCAGAAACTACTGCATGGATCTTTTTCAAATTTGGTACACAGGTTCCCCTTGGGGTCTAGTTGTGCAAGAAACCTTTTCTTGTCCGATTCGAAAATCCAATATGGCCACCAGGCAGCCATCTTGGATTTCCCCATGAAACATTGTTATCGCGATTTCTCAGGAACTACTGCATGGATCTTTTTCAAATTTGGTACACAGGTTCCCCTTGGGGACTAGTTGTACAAGAAACCTTTTCTGGTCTGATTCGAAAATCCAATATGGCCACCAAGCAGCCATCTTGGATTTCCCCAAGAAACTTTATCATCATTTCTCAGGAAGTACTGCATGGATCTTTCTCAAATTTGATACACAGGTTCACCTTATGATCTAGTTGTGCAAGATACCTTTTTCGGTTCAAATTGAAAATCCAATATGGCCATCAGGCAGCCATCTTAGATTTCCCCATGAAAATTTGTTGTCGTGATTTCTCAGGAAGTACTGCCTGGATCTTTCTCAAATGTGGTAGACAGGTTGCCCTTGTGGTCCAGTTGTGCAACATACCTTTCTGGTCCGATTCCTAAATCCAATATGTCCATCAAGCGGCCATCTTGGATTTCCCCATGAAACTTTGTTATTGCGATTTCTCAGGAACTACTGCATGGATCTTTATCAAATTTGGTACACAGGTTGCCCTTGTCACCTAGTTGTGCAAGATACCTTTTCTGGTCCGATTCGAAAATCCAATATGGCCACCAGGCACCCATCTTGGATTTCCCAATAAAACTTTGTTATTGTGATTTCTCAAGAAGTACTGCATGGATCTTCCTCAAATTTGGTACACAGATTCCCCTTGTGGCCCAGTTGTGCAAGATAACTTTTTTGGTCCGATTCGAAAATCCAATATGGCTGCCAGGTGGCCATCTTGAATTTCCCCTTGAAACACTGTTATCTTGAATTCTCAGGAAATATTTCATGGATCTTTCTGAAATTTGGTACACAGGTCCAACATGGGGCCTAGTTGTGCAAGATACCTTTTCCGGTCCGATTCGAAAATCCAATTAATACAGTATTCCCGAGTTGTGACGTTACATCACAAGAGTCGATGGATCAAACGGTGGGGCATATTCTATATATTGATTATAGAGAATATCCATATCTTCACCTTCCATATCAAGGAGTTAAAATAATTCGGAATTAAAATGTATTTCGTCAAATTTTAAATCAGTTTTCTTTAGTCCATGCAGTTGCAAGTGAACTGCCCCACCCTTTCATCTACCGGCAGGTCAGCTACATGAAGGGACGTCACTCTTGTGACACAATGTCACAACTCGACAACTGTAAACTACTGCATGTTTCGATCCAAGGGAAATAATCAAGATTCAGACATTTTCAAATTCGAAGTTTCAACATTACTGCGCGGACCGGATCCCTTCAGTATTAAGTATTGTACCATCTTACTATTTTCGAGCATGGTATTCCCTCAAAATCTTAAGTATGCCAAAGTGTCAAAGAGATTTTTCTTTGCTTCCAGTGCAAAAAAAATAAATAAAATAAAAATACTACAAAACGAAGACGAAGGATCCTCCGTACATGTACATTCACTTTCAGACTAACTTTGCTCATTTCTCTTGTACTATAACAACCGACATAAGTTCAGTTTCTAGAAATCTTGAAACTCTGGAAACTTAGAAAGATTATATCTTGGTGTTTTCCAGTGTCGCTTTTTCAATCTTTTTCACTCAGATTCGAAATTCTGTAAACAAAATTACAACTCAATCGTCTTAGTAACAATGGACAAAAAGATCCTCTTGTCATTAGCTTACAATTATCGGACAATGGTGGGCGCCAAGATCCTTCAGGATCTCTCGTAATATGATTAAGATCCTTTATTTAAATAATAGGAGAATGTTAGGCATTTCATCAGATTTATATCAGTTATCACTAGTTCTTTACCTGTTCCCTCATTGAACGAAATGAGATTTGAAGACCCACAGATTGTGACTTGTAGACAGACTGTTGCTCACTCACACATTGTTCAGATTCTGTTCATTTCTATTGTGCTAATGCAGCAAAGGTGAATTCTGTTTCAACTCTTTCATCAAACCAGAAGCACAATATATCTGCTGTATCTGTCTACATGTATAACTGAATCTCTCACCATGCTCACCTGTGGGGTAATTCAAGCTGAATGTCTGGGGAACTTGTTGAGCAGAGATAATCCCAGGTTGCTCATCAGTACGAGTAGGAGGGGCGCCAGACTCTCTCACTCTACAGAGTTTGTTCGGACCAGACTGAGTTTGTCTAAAGAGAGACATGAAATTTTAGTAAGATGAGATCAGGACAATAAATATCTCTCCTTCCTGTCAGAAACCTTTGAAAGAAGTGGAGTTTCATTTTCCCCATGTCCTGCAGACATCAGTTCAGACAAAATGAAGGGTCATAATTTCCCACTTGGTTAAGGGAGATGACATAATTTAAAGATTTCACGAAAGAAAATGTTAACTGGCATGTTTCAAAATGACACACATGCTGTGATTGTGGCAAAAAGCTTCTTTTATTTTGCTTACATGTTATCCCATAATCTTTTTATCAATATTTTGATGCTGCTCTATCGAAAGTGAAACTGAACTGAGACATTTAGTTTGGGGGATAGATTTTGCAGTTCAGTTATTTGAGGGTGGGGAAAATATAATGGAGGGACCAGCGAGTGAGGTGTTCAGGCATGACCAACACTGATGCTCTTCTAGGCAGGTAAACAACTTATTCCATCCGAAAACTCTCAACTCCCTGACGAAAAGGAGAGATCACGAAAAGTGAGCATGAAAACTGGTAATGGGAGGGGGTAGGGAGTATGGCTGACCAGGACTTTCATACCAGGCAGGGTGAAAGACTTGTACCAAAAGTCTTTGGAGAGAAAGACAGATCACTACGTATACCATTTTATGCGAAACCAAACCTGACAGTTGATGTCAGATAGTGGACCAAATAATCACTGATTATAGCAGTCCAATAAAATGCTCTCAATAATCCAATACCTACATGAGGCAGGCATGTCGTAAATGGCAGAGCTTGCTTTATCCATTAGAATCTGGGAATCAAATTACCAAAAAATTGCCCAATCGCCCCAAAACCCCTCGGCTATCAGTAATTGTCTACACACAGCAAACATGCATTGCATATTACATATTTATAACTTTGACAAGTAGGTTGAAAATCGAACATAGAGGTCCACATTGTCAAGATGAGACCTGTTTGATTTATTGCCCAGAAAAATCCATGCACTTTTTACGAAGGTAACTGAAAAGCAATCCCAACTGTCCTCTCACCAATGTCTAGACTCTCTCCAAGTTTGAAGTCAATTGGTTCAATCAATTGGAAAAGTAATGTGTAAAGATCCAACTGCTGAAAATGCAAGATGGCTGATGGTGGCCATCCTGGATTACACAGATAGCTGAAAATCAATCCCAATCGTCCTCTCACCGATGTCAAGACACTCTCCAAGTTTGAAGTCAATAGTTCTCAAGAAATGATTCTCCCTTTTATGTAATGGGAGACAACAAAAATGTGATCTAGTAGGGTTGACTGTAGTTCTGTCGTACAAGAGGTACATAGCATGTTGGGCCATGTCAGCTTTGCTAAGGCCTAATTGATGGGAACATTTTTGCGCTGAGTAGCTGGTAGAGCTTAAAATATACTCTTTTAAATAGCTCTTCACACTGCAATCAAATAATTCGATCTTCGAAAAATATTATACATCAAAGTTACTCATCTTCTTCTGGTCAATTCTCACATAATTTCATCTAAAACATGAATTCGAAGATCTTAGGCTTAGATCTCAGAACATATAGAATGTAAGTTATATTCAATGGATTCAGGTCCATCATCAGGTGCATATGTGGTATAAATTTGGAAAATCTAGATAATCCCTAATGAAATATCATACTACCGGTACATAGAATCTGACCTGGACAAAATAGTCATCCTCAACAGGTTTCTTGTCTATTCTCATTTGAGGGGAAATGTGGGTCTTAAAAGTGTGATTTCCTTTCACTTTTATTCTGAGGAATTTCTGGATTCCCATGAATTTTGACAAAACAAAGGCCAACAGTGATCAAATCAAGTACAGAAAATCACTCATATTTCCTTATCTTCTAGCATACTTTCAGCTGATTGGAGAGTTTTTAGTGTAACATTACCTTTGGGTGATATCAGAAGCAGGTATTTGACTGACCGCAGTCACCGGGGGTCTCACACTGAAAGCTTGAGCAATTCCCTCAAATTCATTAGCTTGACCTACAAAAGGGTGAATGAATCCATGTACATTGTACAGTTAAATATAAAATTCTGATAGTGCCATACAAGGACAAGCTGCTATGAACCAGTACTACTCAGTAACTGGTTGGATACTCATTAGTACTGCTAGAAAAGGTCCTCTTGCAGTACCATTCAGTTTTCAACTGATCAGTGACCAACCGGGTGCCGATCTGTCGCCCAATGGCTCATATAAATTTTCTCTGATTGGCTACCAAGAAATTCCCAAGATGTTACTGCTATGTTACCAACACAATTTCCCACAAATTAAACAATGCAGTATAAACATATGAGTAACCTGATCGGTTACCACTCAGCTACTGAATGGTGTAATCAGTCTGCTTTCCTACCAGTACCTCTTGGTGACTGCACGATACTGGTAGGAAAGGTCCCCTTGCGGTACTGTTCAGTTGTCAAGTCAGTCACCAATCACTATTAAAGTGAATAGTACCAAATGGTCAACTATCAGTTACCACACATTGAATTCATGGTATAACCTGTTGGTTACCAATCAATAATAGACCAGTAGCCTTCAAGTCAGAACTGCACAGTACTGCAAAGTTGGCATCGTGATGGCAATCTGATTAAAACTCAGTCTTAATAACTGCTCCTCTATCTGACATGTTGCTAATTAAGATCTGGGACAGTCCCTATCTTAAATCTGTCGCGCATGTCAGACTGGCGACCAATCACAGTCCAACTTTGACAGGCGAAGGGGTGCCTATATTCAGTGGCGGCGAAGTTCAAGGCGAGATCGAAAATTATGGTGTGCCATGAATTTGACGTGCCCGCATTAAAGCAGGAGCAACCAATAGGTTACAAACATGGAACTAAATGGTACCGAGTGGTACAGAAGTGAACGGTATTGGACAGAGAAAGTTTGTTTGTGTATATGTAACTCGGTATAGTGTATGTAGCATAATGAGTTACACAGTGTTCTAGAAATGGATCGCAGGATCGTTTTATCATCATGCCCTAAGACTTGCAAGAATGGCAATTATCTCTGCCTTCATGCCATTGTAACACTGGTCCTACACTATGGCAATACAGGTATTTACAAAACAGAGGATGAATATATAACACGTATTTGAGGTAATAGAGTCTGGTGAAAAATTGAAAAGTGTACAGTCAACTTATACTGAAGGGTCTTGGTAATCTCGCGAAATTTCAAACTGTGGAAAGTACCCGAGATTATTCTGATAAAATCACTTAAAACGGGTTAATATTAGCGACTTCTGAACATCAAAATATCAACAGGCGGAATATAAAATGTCCTTGAGTTGATGAGCAAGTTGAGAAGTGCCATCTAGAAATGATACTCTACATGTTTATATAACAGCAGACTGTAAGTTGAGAAGTGCCATCTAGAAATGATACTCTACATGTTTATATAACAGCAGACTGTAAGTGGAGAATTGGTGCAGGCCTAGTTATCTACTAACCTTGTTTGTGCTCCGAGCGTGGCTGCATGGTCTTTGTCTGTAATCATAATGAAGCAGTCAAATATTAGTTTTGACCAGTGGAGGGAAGTCTTAATACAATCTGTGAGCATGGTCAGACATGGTGATCCTCTCCTCAGTTAGCTTTTGTCAGAGTAATTTCTCTTAATATGATTCTCCAATACATTTCCAAGTTTCAGGAGAGTGACCGATGAGGAAAATAATGGTCCAGTACTATTGTTTGACACTTGTAGATCAAGTTAATAATGGTCCAGTACTATTGTTTGACACTTGTAGATCAAGTTAATAATGGTCCAGTACTATTGTTTGACACTTGTAGATCAAGTTAATAATGGTCCAGTACTATTGTTTGACGCTTGTAGATCAAGTTAATAATGGTCCAGTACTATTGTTTGACACTTGTAGATCAAGTTAATAATGGTCCAGTACTATTGTTTGACACTTGTAGATCAAGTTAATAATGGTCCAGTACTATTGTTTGACACTTGTAGATCAAGTTAATAATATCATCTTACAAGTAATTGAAGTGATATGTTTAGTTTTAGTGACTGGCCCAAGCCTATTTCATACCCTATTCTCTTCAAAACTTAAGAGGAAATTGTTGATCTGTTCTTTCAAGATGTCAGTAAAGAAAGGTCCTTGTAGTGAATGAAGCACCCTTCCATTGCGCAGAAAGATGAAAGTCGGCGTAGAATACACTCGGAATTTGGCAGCTACATCCTACAATATCAATGATAACAAAGTCAAATCATGTTCATGTACCAAAACATTATCAAACACATGTACTTAATGTTCTGAAAAAAAGAAAAATTCTGGAGTTCAATTCATGGACAGTGGTGCTAGAAGATGATGCAGGCAGGTCTCCCTATCATTTTTCCAGTACATTCCAATAACCTATTTCACTAGTTCGATCAGACAATGTGAGCTTATTACGGCAGACCACAGGCATTCTGATTTGAGGCATGTGATCAATGCACCATGACCTAAAAATGATCAAGGCGTGTGTTTTCCGCATGCCGCGTTTTTGTAAAAAAAAAAAAAAAAATGAAAACAGTATTTCTGTACTTCGAATTCCTCTCTCAAACTCCGATTGCAATGTCTAGCAGTCATAAGAGTTGTCTCCTTTGAGCAAAACGAAAGTTACTTTGTACAACCCCGATCCGATAGTTCTTTCATCACTGGAATTCTCTTGTATCGGCTGCCATGTGTCCAGGTTCATGTAGAAATATTTATTTTAGTCGTTTTCCACATATAGTCACAACGCTGACCACAATGTCAATCGTCTCGTCCAACATCCAGACAGTTTCAGCACAAGTCAATCAAAGAATTATATCTAGTGGAAGGCGGCTTGTTTGTACCAGTTTCCAAGAAAAATGATTAACATAAGGTTAGTTTCTTGCTGAATCAAGCAATCAACTGTTTCAATAATAACAGCAAGACATCATAAACCACACTCCTAACATCAGCAAAGCACTCCTGGACATTTCTCAGGCATTTGATTTAGGGGTGCAATTAGCACTCCACGAATAATGTCAGGAGTGTGTTTTTCACTCGCCTTCGCCTGTGCTTATCAGAGTGCCCGAGACCACATGATCTAGTTGGATGAGATCACATGAACTTAGGACAGATCATGTGAACTAGTTAAGGAAGACCAAATAAACTGGCTAGGACAGACCATATGAACTAATTAGAGAAGATCACATGAGCTGGCTATCTAGGACCTAGCTAAGACATGTGAGCTAGTAAGGTTTGCCATACAAGCTATGGTCATGTTAGGTTATGTGGGTAGGGTTTAAGTCTGAAGATAAAGTTTGTCTACATTGAAATAAATATATTGTTTTGTTTTTTTATGCTAAAAATTATAATTGTTGATGTGTACGATAATAGCAGCATGCACGTTGTTGTTTTAGGAACGGAGTCGGTGCAATCATTTAGCAGTCAAAATTTAACTGACCTCTAATCCCCAATCACAAATTCTAGTTAGGACAGACTATGTGAACTACTTAAAACTAGTTGGGGCAGACCAAGTAGGACTGAGTGAATATGATTTAACTTAGCTTTCAACTATATTTCAGTCATATCACGACGTTAGGTCCTATTCCTTTTCACACCCGGGAACCACGCGGGTGGGGTCCTATTCCTTTTCACACGCGGGAAACCCACGGGTGCCTCAGTTAGTCGCCTCTGGCAGACCAAGTAAACTAGTTAGGACAGACCACCTGAACTAGATAGGAGACCATGTGAACTAGCTAGGACAGACAGGGTTATAATCCAGGAATTTGAAGTAGTGTCCTTATTTGAAAAAAATACTGCCGAGCGCAGCGAGGCGTAGCTTACAGGCCGGGGTCCAGGGGCCGCCAAGGCCCCTTGAAGCTCTGGGGTCTTAGATGCTCTCAGGAGCATTCGAGCCCATTTCTGGCTATTTAAATGTCTTGTCAGATACCTGTAGATAATGAACAATTTACTTCTTTTTTTCCAAATTTTCACCACATTCAGGCTGATCTTGCTTGTGTTTCAAAATGACAAAGTTGAGCAGGGACTTGCTGCATGAATTTCCAGATCATTTACTTCCACGTGCTGTCAGATTGATACTATACCATGATGTCAACTTTGACTAAACTAATAACTAACCTTTTTGCTGATTAGACTAGGGCTCAGGGGCCGTCTAGGCGCCGAGAAACTCTGGGACCCTTGATGCATGTCTTGTCGATCAGACAAGCATATCATGCACATTTTACTTCTTGTTTAATCTGATCATCTGCTTTTAAAATTATTTACAGCTGCTGCTTTCAAAATTTCTATTGAATAGATTCCTCTGTACAGTATTTTTATACCATGCTGTATATCATTCGAAGCTGATTCTCTTCCCACCTCGACTGCCTCAACGGGTTGAACATAATTTGTCCCAGCTTCGATGCCTGCATCATTTTCCATGTCGTGTTCAACATCTGCTTGACCTGTGTTTTCAATACCGGCAGCACAGCATCGAGCAAAGAGAACGTCGACTTTGTGGCAGTCAGACCCTTCATCTTCCTTTAGTTTTTTTTTTCAAATGTCCAGCCAACACACCGCATCCTCTTGTGCGGCCGCTACCCTTCGTATTTTCCCCCAGACCAACCTTTCTGTCCCACCATGACGGACAACGCGAGAACGCATTCGGAACTCCCGAGTGGAAATCTACGAAGGGGAATGCGCGAGAACGCACACGCTGCCTAGCTCTCCAGACACTCGCAGACGTACATATTTCCGACTTCATTCATAGTATAGACCTCTGCCTGGAGAACGAAAACTATCGCGCCCCCAGTGGCCAAGCTTATCAACAGATAGATGCATAGTTGTCTCCCTTGCCATAAGTTGTCTAACGCGAGTTGACACACACTCGTCCAGGTTTACGGCTTTCAAACATCGTAAAAAATCATCATTTGATTTTTGAAAAAAATCATTTGATATTTTGCAAAAACATATTCATTTTTAATTCATTTGATTTTGTACCTGTGTCCGTTTTACGGACGCTGTGAGACCCTAGATCTAACCCTGACAGACCATGTGAACTAGCTAGGACAGACCATGTGAACTAGTTAGGACAGACCACCTGAACTAGATAGGAGACCATGTGAACTAGCTAGGACAGACCATGTGAACTAACTAGGACAGACCAAGACTAGCTTGGACAGACCATGTCACGTGAAATAGTTAGGACAGACCATGTCAACTAGTGAGGACAGACCATGTGAACTACTTAGGACCAGCCATGCGAATTGCATGTAGTTGGGATATATTACATCACTTACCTGTGCATCTTCAATATCCACTGTGAGAAAAACGACATCTCTATACATTAGGCTGAAGTTACGGAGTGGGCAAACTCTCTGGCTTGCTTCTGGTCTGAAGTGACAATGAACATGGCTGAAACTAATGTCGATGGTATAAAGGACATAGCATGGTTCCAAATGTAACAGTAGTGATGTGACTGTTTCAGAGTTTGATATTTTGGCAATGTGGAGCCAGACCAAGACTGGTAAAATTCAAACGGGCTTGTATAAACGATTGTAACACAATCAGATGGATTCGTACACCTATCCATGGGAAATGTTGCCCATTTTCAAACTTGGCTCTGAAATGCAAAAGGGATTTTGAATTTCAATATTGTGGCCACTTCCTCTGTTGGGCATTCTGTAAACTTGTACCTGTGTGACAATCAGAGACATTTTTGGGGTATTCCTTGGCCTGATGAAATGCAACTGATGATGTGGGGAGAATGTTCGTATATCAACAATGAAACTTTGATGACTGATGTGTAATCCCAACCAAGAAATTATTTTCTTTTTAACATAACAGGGTTCCCAGCTTTTCATGGAAACAAAATTCTCTGGTTTTTCCCTGATTAATTTCCCAAATTCCAATATTTTCTCCATAACAGGGTTGTAGCAGTTAGAACACTAGATACATAGGCAACTTGCACAAATGCACACAATGGCCTCCCTTCTCCCCTTACAGCCATCCATTCCTCACCATACATGTATGCAATTACCTATACAAACATTATTAAAGTGTACACTAATAATACAAGAACACTTTAACACACTAAGATGTTAGACTCTTTCCTGTGCAGTCCAAATATTTTATTTAGACAGTTGAATAACAGCTCAAACTGTCTTTTCATGCTCTACATCTGTCCAAGCTTTCCTACGAACAGAGAAAACTACCAGTTAATGTTTCGGAATTACTGTTTCCAAATCTAAGGCCAGATGCTTCAAGTGTCCTTTACACTTTCTTTGACAAGACTGATAATTTAGTTACAATGTCCTTCTGCTTTTTGATGTCCGTCTCCATTTCCTTGGCAACCACTGGCCAGAAGGTGTGTTTAGAGTTTTCAACATCATTAAGTGGAAAAGTCTTTCGTACTTTAGTTCGTTTCAGATGTGGTTTTCATGGGCTAGAACTTGAGATCGGTCGATACAATAATATCCCGAAGCCTAATCGTATTTGTAAGGTCTGTAGCTCCGGTATGGTGGAGGATGAATTTCATTTTCTACTATGCTGTCCACTGTACTCTGCTCTAAGAAAACAATATTTTAAGAAACATTACTGGTCATGGCCGTCTCTTCAAAAATTAAAACTATTGTTAAATTTCCAGTCTAAAAAAGGGATCATCTCTGTGGGAAAATTCATAATTGACGCCAAAGAACTTAGAGCACAATACATGGCTAGACAATTTTAATATGTAAAAGAACTTAGCAATCCTGGTATGTATGTCTATATTTATAGTCGGTAGAAATACATCAATCTGAAAATGTCTTTAATTGCTTATATGTAAAAATTAATTTGAACTGATTGATTAGTCATTCTAGTAGAGTTGTCTGTTAAGCCAGTCATATTATTGCAGTCAGTGGTTTGATTCTGTTATTATTTTTTGTACATGTGATTGGGAGAGGAGCCATGTGGCTCATTCCTGCAATAAACACACCTGACTTTTTAGCAGGTCATCGATGAGAATTCAGTCACATTGCATGCAGTTATGAAAGAATTAGTCCTGATAAGAGTTCAAGCTATGCTAGATAAGCCCTTAATGAGGTGTTAAGAAGGAAAATGTGCATCCCTGGTGTGCACTAAAAAGCCAACACAGCCAGCCACATGTGACTCCTCTCTTGCTACTCAATTTCTCTGAGTGTTCCCTGAAGTTGGGTATTTTTCTCAAATTCCCTGAGTTTTTCCTGACTGGAAAGCTGGAAAATCATTTTCCCTGATTTCCCCCCGAGTGACTGGGAATCCAGCATAAGTGACTGCAAACATCTGGTTATGAGTGTGATTCAGATTACAAAAACTTTTATGGTCATGTTCTTTTGTACTCAAGTTTGAGAGAAAATATAACTTATCACAGTTGTGTGCCAAAAAAAACAAGAGCCCAAGGGGCTTCAATATATGCCCGTATATCTGGAATTACATTGGTCCAAATTTCAAGTTTGTTGATTCCAATTGGTAGCTAGCAATCCAGAGAAAGGTCTACAATTTTGTGCTTCTGAGAATGTAACATATATCACATCTTATATTTAATGATAAACTAAAATGAGCTTACATGTACTCTTGGTAACTAGATGACCTTGAAGTAAGAGCCGAGAGCTCACATATCCCACACTTAAATTGACAATAGTCAAACACAAGAAAATAGTAGTTTTCCTGCAAATGGATTTCTTTCAGACGAGAGAATTTTTAATGAAGGAAGAAGAAAGTGATGAAGTAAACCTTTGTTCTTGATAAACAGGTATGAAGTTCATAAAGGACCCCTCTCCTCGTTAAATTAGTAAACGTATGGTTTATAGTTCACAACAGTTTAACTAAATGTAGCTGTTTCAAACACGGGAGACAACTCCACGGGACAAATGCTATATACATGTAGGGGAGAGAACTCTGAATCTTCCAACCTAACACATATATTCAGCTAAACTTGATTCAGTTTTGGGGACCTGTGACCTTGACCTTTGACCGATTGATGTATGGCTCCTCTTTGCCATGTGAGTAAGGTATACTCAAAGTTTGCTACCAATCCATACCTTGAAACTATAGTTATCGCATGGACAACAAATGTTAATAGATGAATGCAGTCCTTGCGTTTGGAGGTGAGCGATCGCTCTCGCGCACCATCGCTCACCTAAATCATATCCAAGGTACACTGTTTTTCGCGCACCTAGATTTCAGCAGATTAAATATAGATATAAGTAGGCTGTATCTGCTAACGGCCTTATTATTAAATGTACGGACAGTTGGTGTTAATTTTGCGAACTCTTCCACACTGAAAATCACTGTGAGAATAAACTGAAATGCCTTTAATAAATTTTAATCAGCAAACGATCGCCGTCAATTCCAGCGCGGCCATAATTTCTTCGCTTGTTTGACAATCGGCAGTCTCTTGCACAGGCTATTCCTAGCATGGGATCGTGCAATATTTGCCACGTGCGCGGAGAGCTGAAAACAATGGCGGTAACTGCAGCAAATCTTCCTTGAACAAGTTGAAGCAGTTGACGAAGTTTTCTAAGAAAGGTAGATGATTTACACATCATTACAGCACACAGAGCCTGTAGTCAGTAGGATGTCAATACTCTTGGGCAATATTGAACTGGGACTCGTCTGATCGTTCGCCAAACATTCTTCTGGTTCACTTAAATACTATCGGCCGATTATTTTCGAGAACCTCCACAGACACTGCTCTTCGCGCATGATTGGTTCCGACGAGTATTATATGCAGAGTGAGCTTGCTCAATCTTTTGGTACGTACTACCCACTGGTGACTGTTGAAATCTTCATCACTTTTGATATTGACTTGTTTAAATTGAAATAGAATAATTTATTTTCATAAATTTTTCGTTTGAAAATAAATTGAAAAATAAAATAATTTAATCAAAAATATAATATGGTAGGTTAAACAATTAAAACAAAATCACTCCCCTCACGAAATTTGGGTGAGCGATTTTCAGCTCTCGTATTAGCTCTCCTCGGTTAATTTAGGTACACTTTTTTTAGCTCACCATCTTTTTACAAAAGACAAGGACTGTGAATGGATAGAACGCAACATCGCATTACATGACCTCGCCTTCGACAGGCATATGAAAATGTGACTTGTAATGATTTCCAGATTTTGAGGTCACAGTGACATTGACCTTTGACCTTGACCTAAATTTTGGTACACGACACATCGTCTTCCCTCAATGTATCAATGGACACAAAAAATCATGATTTTTATAAATCTCATGATTTTGGGGGTCACAGTGACCTTGACGTTCGGCCTTGACCTACATTTTGGTACATGACACATCATGTCCCCCTAATGTATCCACTGACAAAAATGAAAGTACTCAAAGTACTGATGTCTGGATCGCCAATAATGGATTTAAAGTTTCAAAACATGTTTCAGCCGACAGCAGATGTATGGATAAATGTGGAGATTTTCTCCAAGTTGTGGACGAGTCTGTTTGAGGAATAATAACTGGAATACAGAGTTTAGTCCTCAAGGAAGTAAATTTGTGAAGGCGGCTCATTTCGAAATATGCCAGGCCTTCATGGTAGCAAGAAACTGTCTGCAGTAATATGCTCAAAAGTGGATCGTCTGCGTCTTCTACCAGTTTTTGCGAGCAGATTTTCATAATTCATGCAATTCTATTGTGACAAAATGATACGACAAATTTGCGAGGAGACTGGATAGTTTTATTAACTGGTTTTATTAATAGTTCTGTGTAGTGCAGATATTGGCAAGAGCTGCATGAGTTTGTGTTAAGTCCTAAGCTAAGATTCATAGCGTCTCCCTTCCCTCAACGCTATGCCGACGACAAATACATTTCCCTGTTGGTAACTCGAACATCTCCATCGCGCACTTATTATTACCTTTGCGCCCTATTGGACATTCATTAACTTGAGAAAATGAGCTGCGATGAATAAAAATATCATAATCAATGTTGTGATCATCATCCCCTGTATACACGGGGTCTATTATGACGGAAATGCCCATCTTCTTGACCCTCGAATTCAGGTCATTTTGAGACTCCATAGGCATAATTTTAACGTCTGTAATTAATATATGACCAACGAAGGGCCATTTAGTCTGCCATTTCAGTATTTTTATTTGTTGCGGCCCATTTTCTCAAGTTAATGAAAGTCCGATAGGGCGCAAAGGTAATAATAAGTGCGCGATGGAGATGTTCGAGTTACCATTGTAGGGAAATGTATTTGTCGTCGGCATAGCGTTGAGAGAAGGGAGACGCTATGAATCTTAGCTAAGTCCCCAAGATTACTTATATATGCCTGCATGGTGTTTATAGTAAATTTGTTTGTTGACAATGATAGCGGTGGAGAAACAATTTGCGAAAATTCCTATTGTTGTTGCTGCACGATCATTGCGTATATAATTTAGATTGAAAAATCTTTTTGAAAGCGGTACCGGACAAATTCTGTTGTTTCCGCTTTCGAAAAGTTTCGTTGTTGTTGGTGTTCAAACTTTTTGAAACTAAATTATATTCGGTGAGCAGAGTCCCCCAGAATACATAAATGCACTGGACAGGATCCGGTCAAGTTCACAAGACGAGAAAAATGTAAATACTATTGTTGTTGCTTCGACACATATCTCCTCTGAAAATATATGCCATGCATGCAGTATGCGTACACATTAAAATAGTAACGAACGCCGACTTCACAGGAAAGAACGCGACTACGAGTGTTGAAAACTGGGGTCTTCATAATCCCAGAACCGGAACCTGTTCAGCGAGAGCAGAACAAGATTTGCAACGTCTGCTCGGCGAATACAGAATGATCGTGCAGCAACAACAGGGATTTTCGCACAAATTGTCTCTCCAACGCTATCGTTGTCAACAAACAAATTACGAACTAAAAACACCAGGCCTTACAGTAAACTCAAGCAAGCGCAAAACCGCAGAGACGGAAAACACTGAGAACCGGGTTTGAGCCGATTGCGCGGAAACAGACAATGCAAAAAACAAAAATAGTCCACGGATACAAGCAATGCCTGGGCGAAGAAATGAATATGAAATACACTCAAATTCAGATTTCCTTTTATTTCTAGTTAACATGAAACGATTACGACTGTTTTTTCTTCACTTTCTGGTTGATACCCTGATATGTGACAAACACAAAGTGAAAATCACTGGCGGATTGCTACAGGTCAACCCAGGGTCATTGCATTATAGTGCACATACACATTTACATATATTTCGTGAGTGGCAGCATAGTCTGGTCGACACCGCTACGCGGTGGCGATCCAGACAAAAAACACTCACTCAAAGATTTCTTGATTCTGGAGTCACAGTGACCTTGACTATTGACCTTGACCTAAATTTCGGTACATGATAAACCGTCTCCCCGTAATTTCTCAATGGACACACAAAATCATGATTTTTAACAATTTCACAATTTTGGGGTCACAGTGACATTGACCTTTGACCTTGACCTACATTTTGGTATGTGACACATCGTGTCCCCACTGACACAACACAAATCCACTGACACAAAAAAATGTTATTTTTAATAATTTCCTGATTTTGGGGTCACAGTGATCTTTGACCTTGACCTATTTTTTGGTATGCGACACTTTATTTCCTCCTATTGAATCCACTCACAATTTTTTTTGTAATTTCTAATGATTTTTACGTCACACTGACCTTTGACCTTGATTCAGGGGTCACAGTGATCTTGACTATTGACCTGGATCTAAAGTTTGGTACATGACAAAACGGCTACCCATAATTTCTCAATGGGCTCAAAAAATCATGATTTTTAACCATTTCACGATTTTGGGGTCACAGTGACCTTGACCTTGACCTACATTTTGATATGTGCACATCGTGTCACCCTAATGTATCTACTGACACAAAGAAATGTTATTTTTAATAATTTCCTGATTTTGGGGACAGTGACCTTTGACCGTGACCTATATTTTGGTATGCAACACTTCATTTCCCTCTATTGAATCCACTCACGAAAAATTAGAAATTTTTAATGATTTCCTGATTTTTCAGTCACACTGACCTTTGACCTCTGACCTCGACCTACATTTGGGGTGCAACACATCGTTCTCCCGTAGGGCATCCACTCACCAAAAATTAGAACTTTAAATAGAAAACTGTCAACGATCAAGCATTTCCTGATTTTAGGCAACAGTGACCTTTGACCTCTGACCACGACCTCAATTTTGGTACGCGACACATCGTCTCCACCTAGTGTATCCACTCACAAAAAATTGCAACTGTGGATAGAAAACGTTCAGAGATATAGACCGGACACAAACATTTCAGTGATTTCCTGTTTTTTAGGCCAGTGACCTTTGACCTCTGACCTTGACCTTCATTTTGGTACGCGACACATCGCCTCCCCATAGGGTATCCACTCACCAAAAATTAGAATTGTAGACAGAAAACTGTCCCAGATATAGACCGGACACGACGGACGGACGGACGGACACACGGACGGAAACCGCCATCCCATAATACGTCCGCCTTTTGGCGGGCGTATAAAAAAGGATGCATGAAATGAAATGCAGTTCTTGTGGAGGTAAGTAAACAGTATACAGACTGTACAAAGTAATTTTTGTGCTCAATGCTTCTCATTCATGAAAATTATTTTTACCGAACGTTTAATATTCTCCCTGCCAAAATCCTTCACAGCCATATTGTGGTGTAGTTGATAACCTTTCCTATACCTAATCAGTAACAGTTGTTGACAAATGAATGGATCTCCATGAAATCATAAAGCTTTAGACTTTCTTTTTCAGAAAAATATGCAGAATTATGTTTGTGTGGGTATGTGTTTCACAGATGAAAAAGAACTTACTTGGTAAAGAAATCAATGACAACAAGTTTGTCACCAGCTCTCCAGACTGCATCTTCAAGATGTTGATAACTCGCTATGCGCATCATTGATCCACCGCCAGCCTGTCATTGAAAAGATTTGTTTACTCAGCATGCTCAAGGATAGGTGCATGTGATTGCTACAGTGCTAGTACCAAGGAAACTGTATTCTTATCATAAAAACAAACCACAGGGTGGAAATTATTACTTCTCTGAGAAGTGGAGGTTACTACAGAGTGAAATTGAGGATTACCTATCTGAGAAGTTGACATTACCACTTGTGGAAATGAGGATTACTTCCCAGAGAAGTTGAGTTAACCACTGGGTGGAAATATGAGGATTACTTCTCTGAAAAGTTGATTTCACCACTGGGAGGAAATGAGAATTATTCTTCGAGAAGTTGAGGTAACAACAGGGTTAAAATGAGAATTACTTCTGTGAGAAGTTGAGGTTACCACAAGGTGGAAATGAGAATTACTTCTCTGATCAGCTGAGGTTAACACAGGGTGGAAATGAGGATTGCTTCTGTGAGAAGTTGAGGTTACCGCTGTGTGGAATGAGGATTACTTCTCTGAGAAATTTAGGTTAGCACTGTGTGGAAATGAGGATTACTTCTCTGAGAAGTTGGGGTTAGCACAGGGTGAAAATGAGAATTACTTCCCTGGGAAGTTGAGGTTACCATATGGGGGGAAATCAGGATTACTTCTCTGAGAAGTTGAGGTTAGCACTGTGTGGAAATGAGAATTACTTCCCTAAGAAGTTGAGGTTACCACATGGGGAGAAATGAGGATTACTTTTCTGAGAAGTTGAGGTTACCACTGGGTGGAAATGAGGATTACTTCTCTGAGAAGTTGGGGTTACCACAGGGTGGAAATGAGAATTACTTCCCTGAGAAGTTGAGGTTACCACATGGGGAGAAATGAGAATTACTTCCCTGAGAAGTTGAGGTTACCACATGGGGGTGAATGAGAATTACTTCTCTGAAGTTGAGGTTACCACATGGGGGGGGGGGTGAGAATTACTGCATCATTATCATATCACTGTATCCTGATCATCAGTCCGTCATTTCTAAGGAGCGCGATCGCCCCTGCGCCCTCAGCGCCCGCAAAAGTGGCCAGAGGGGCGCGAATAACCGCACTCCTCGATTCAGATATGAACTGTTCAAAACAAAATTGGCACGAGAATTGGCTGCTTGGTAACTCATCAACTCAGTTTCGGCCACTGCACAAGTTCCGATGACTTGTAGGGCAGTGCCCCAATCCTTGCTCTATGCAACGGTTTATCTGATTGGCAGGCTACAGCAGGAAACAGAGAATCAGATCAGTGATATTTAATGTACTGTATAGTCATGGTTAAAGTTTAGAAATTGTTGCTATACATGCATTATGGCAGGTGCGACATTTCAACATTTATTCATTGGAATGTTGGTGACTGCATCGGATATAGAACCGAACATGATGAATCAGGCCGCGAAATGGTGGTCGAAGTTTGGTGCAATTTGTTTTCCTATTTACGAGGTAATTTTAGACTGCAAATAGTATGGTGTGAACCACCCTCCTCGTGTCTCGAGAAGTGCTATTTTAAGAAGTGTGATTAGCACTTCTCGCAATTCTGAGGAGTGCGATTTTAGCAACCGTGCAATTTTAAAACATGACGGACTGGATCATGAAAATATCAATGTGTAACATGTACAGACATGTAAAGCTAGATGTAATATTTGGGAGATATGTTTGTCAGGCACAATACATCCATGTCAAGGTCACATTCCAGTGGAGATGCTCAATTTTGTTCAGTCATTGTTCTCATGCATATATCCCCAAGTATCAGTGACTGTTCATGCTGTTGAGATGAATATACGTGCAGGCCTACACTGCCCTCTGCTTGTACATGTACAATCAGGATAATAGTCAGCTCATGGTTGATGTTGAACATGTTTCTCACTCTAGGACAATATAACAATAGTTTTTCAATTTAACGTGTGATAAAAGTGCAGTACATTCAGTAAACTGGTATAAAAAAAAGACAATGATCAAATCTGCAAATTCTTTAGTGATTCATTCACTCCATCAATGAATTCATCATATCTCCCATAAATTTGATCGCCTTCTCCAGACAAAAAGAATTATGCGTTTTGTTATTTCCAGTAATATTAAGCACACAATAGTATTAAAGGTGAAATGCAAAGGTTTTCATATTTCCCTATTTATAATCTTCGCGGGCTAGTTAATGATGGAAATATCAGCCCAAATACTCTGTTTGGTATTATTTGAAGTATTTTGTTTCCTGGTAGCTTTTGAAAAGTGCTTCGAAGTTGGCAGCTCAAGCCCGGCCGATTTCAGAAATGAAATCCGCATCGCTTATCTGCCCTTGCTTGACGTTCGTTTGTGACGTCACATCAGACCATCTGGCCGGGCGTCAATACTTGTAACGTTCAGTCTCCGGGCGGCTGGTCTGATGTGACGTCACAATCAGGGAAAGATAAACGATGACGTTTTGCAGATCTGAATTCAGCTGTGCTAGGGGTACCAACTTTTAAAAAGATTCTAGCAGACAAGATAATTCAAATTAAACCAAGTGAAGTAGATAGACTGGTATTTCTATCATTATTCAACCTATATAAAATGTGAAAAGGAGAATCTAAAAATCTTTGAATTTCACCTTTAAGCACACAATACAATAATAATTCTGTACTGCCATAACTGTACCCTTCCACCAACTTCTTCCTCCTTAAATAAATTTATCATCCCCAGAATTTTTGGGGATGAAAAAAATGCATCTCTCTGGGATTTGTTTTCTTTATTTCATCAATAATATCCGGACACCTCCGATGCCACAATCTTACCAGTGCTGAATTGATCACTGAGGCCTCAGACTCCACCACGGGCTGATCAATGGAAGTCATGGTCGATTATTCACTGTGCAGAGATGAACATAATTAGGTCACAATTCTGCAAAACAAGGGTAGAGTGTGCGAAATCACTGTCAGACCTGCCAATAAATGAACAGAGCTTGCTAGCTCATTCATGAATAGTATACTCTGCAAGCTATCAGTACAGGTGTACGGTAATGGTGAGAATATGAATGTGTAGATTGCGTGGCCGGCCCACTTGACATGCTTGGCAATGGTATACAGTCAGGTTTATCCATTGATTACATGGTCATGATCATGCTCTAGGGTCCTAGATCGCCGGAGATCAGAGTTCTAAGAGTTTCCTGAAAATAAATCTTCAATGAATGCAGATTTATGGTTCTATTTTCACATTTGTTTTGCAAAAGCACACATCAATATTAAAAAAAAAAATCTGGTTATATTAACACAATGACAATATGTCAAGAATATTAGAAACCAATACGATACCAATACGATACCAATCAGAGTTCGAATTTGGCACCTGTCCGTCAGTCCGAGACTGGTAAAAAATCAAACGGACTGGTGTGAGTGACTGAACAACAAGTCCGTCGGACTGATAACAAAAAAGCTCTCCGTTCATTGTGTAAACTATTTCTCTGGATATCTCCGCACAATTTGTAAAGAATGAAAAACGAAATGTCTGTTTTCGGTTACCCGACCGAGTCTAAATAAATCGTGTGAGTCTAAAACAATTTCCAGCAAATTCCAACGAAATCACGACCACGGCCGCATTTTACGACAACAACAACAGCCGTAAAGTGGTGCGAACATTAACAGCAATTACCGTAAAGTGTGACTGTAATGCAGCATGGCAATGCAGGCTGGCGATCTTTTCAGAAAATAAAGCTCCCAATTCCAGGTCGGGAATCGAGAAATCAGCAACATGATTACGCTTCAGTCGACCTGATCATGTTTACCCGGACAATTATAAACATATTCTCCATCAACTTCGAAAGAAATCTACTGATTTTTTTGGCTTGAAATGGCGTTTGTTGAAGCAGTGTTTTTCGCGACGACACGTGCAGTCAAAGTCGCTGTCGAAGTCTAGCCGATGGGGTTTGTCGTCTGTGATTATCTTCACACGCGCTCAAGAAATGCACAATTATTAATTTCTTATTTAGTAGCAACCATCACAGAGCACAAAATATTCATGATGACAAATGTTCCCACATCATATTTTATTTAATATTAACGGACTAGTAAAAATATTTACGGACTGGTTACATTTTTGGCTCACCAGTCCGGTGGACTGGTTCAAATTTTTCTTAAATTCGAACCCTGCCAATGCGATTCAAAAAGTGAATCCTCACACACAGTTAACAGCAATCTAGGTAAACCAAGATGGTAAATCAGTGGAATACCATCTAGACGTAACGCTATGAAAACTTTGTGCGAAATGTTCGCCGATATCCTGCGAGATCCCATAATAAGCCAATCACGACTTGTCTCTCTGATAATGATTGACGTTTACTTCACGGAGATTAACATCTTCGCACGGCAAAATCTGTTGATATTTTCTACCCCCTAACAAAGCCAGACTTTCCGGCGGGAGTAAAATCTTTGATCTTTTGTCGGTTAATGTCTGAAAATGATGCCGTATTTGGATAGTGTTTCCCCGATAATGTTTACATATTAGTCCACGTGCTACCTCGTGTAATTACTGTGGGCGTGATTTCAACAAGCTAGCCGCCTGATTGGCTAACAAATGTAGTTTCAGATTCGCATAGAATTTATATAGGGCTGAATTCAGATATAATACTCTGTGATATTATATCTGAGTTTACTGAGATTGAGTTAACAGGTGAGGATCCAGGGGCTGCCTAGGCCCCGTAAGCTTTGGGTTACTAGATGTGTTCTAAACGTTTTCCCGAAAATAAATCTGAACATAATGTATGCATTTTATGGTTCTATTTTCATGTTTGTTTTGCATATAAGCACCCATCGATATTGGAACAAAATTTCCTCATGCCCGACTCCATTGACTTTCTGGTACAACACATACAAAACAGGCCTACAACACACCATGTCACATGGTACACTCGCAGTGACAATGTCTCATTATAGGTACATACTGAAACTACAACTTAAATAGTAGTAGTCTATCGCTCACCAACCACAGGAATATATATATAATGGTTTGTTTAATATACCTATACCATAATTCCATAAATCCACATTCATTTATTTGACTTGCATCTCATTTTAAGACATTATTTATATGTGGAATGCCAGGTCCCATTACACTCATCCATCCAAGTGCAGGAGTTTCTCATTTGTATGACTTTTATTTTAACCCATGTTATTTTTGGAAAGATTTTTCTAGAGGTCACAGAAGATATCTGGAAACTCATAGAAGTTTCATGGTTCTGGCTTCTCTCCATCTAAAATCATAATCGAGCATGCTGGTGATGCTAGGTGCAGTTGCATATAATTTGTTACAGTGAGTTAGTTCATCAATAGTGGGGCTCATTCGTGCAGGGTAAATCAGTAGCTGACTGGATATAATATAAGAGTTGTACGCATGGGATACAGACCTATCAACCCTCACGCATTCGGCGTGAGACTCACGCATTTGGGATCTGTCTCACGCTCTCACGCAGCTATATCAAAATCTCACGCATCTTGGCATTTTCGTGAAATTATTTCTAAAATAACCAAGAATCCTTCAAAATTGCTCCCGTTTGCAGAAAAAGGAGTCAGTAATTTCAAAATTTTCCTAGACTTGGTTGTAAAGTATCCATTTCTAGCCTCCGTGAAGGATGAAATGTTTAATAGTAGGCTGTTATATGAAACAAAATGCGAAAAATTGTATGAAATGACGCCTCGAAATTCTCATTTTTTCGGGTCTCATATCGCCGGGGCGGATATACTCAAATCTCACGCCTTGGCAAAAGTATAACTTGAGAGGTCTGGGGATAACATCATCAATGCTGCACAAAATTTGCAGCAAATTATGGCGGGAAAAAGTAAACATGGTTTATTAAGTTTTTCCGCATTCTCCCACTCATCAACATACCCTTTATGCGTTTTGGCGTCCCTTGCCCAGACATGAGGCTTGTGACCTCGCCTTGTCTTCAGCTTTTACCGCATGTATCCACTACAAAACCAAGTAAAATCTGAAGGTGTTGTTGTTATCGTACGGGGGCAATTCAACAGTCGCAAAAGCTAAAAGCCATATTTTACCGAAATGTTCCTGAATTGATCGACATAGCATTTCATAAAACTAGATGAACCACATAATGTCGGACAAAACAAGAAGAATCTAATGTCTCTATCAATAGTAAAATTCAAAACGATCAACATACAGAGAGTGAACAGGAGAAAACGATCAACTTCCATATGACCTTGGCCTTGATCCTTGACCCAGGAAATGCCAGTCAAGGGTGGGTAGAAAAATGGACCTGTCAAAGTATAAAAAGCGGAATGGGATCTGTGGACCATCATCGGCGAAGGTGAAATTCACTAGATACCGCGTTGCGCATCATCAAACACATCCTCTCCCAGGGTGCTTTGCGCTACGCTGCATTTACATGGAGAGGCGCGAAGCAGAACGTAATGGATGCCTGGTAGCGCTTGCATCAAACATAGTAGATTCTGTTCTCGCTGTAAGTTTGTTTAGACGAAAGACACTTTCGTTCGGCGCATCCTCTTTTATCAAGTCGAAGTTGATTGACAAGAAACAATTGCAGACACCAAAATAACCCGATGTTCATCCTAAAATTCTGACACCCTCCTTACAGTCACAATGTAGTTCGAACCAGAGATGATATATTTATCTTGAGAAATGTGATTACTTTTTTTAACGTTTTTTATCGAAACAATGAAACTATTTGATTAAACTGTTTAAAAATAGGTCGCGTACAACACTGTTCTCACTAAAAAGTTTTTATAGACGAAAAACACTTTCGTTCGATGCATCCTCTTAGAGTCTGGAATTTAAAGAGCAAATATTTTCATCTACTCTAAATAACAAATCGTAAAACTTTTCTATTGAGGAGGCAGTGCTCGAATGGGAGATGGAACTACATATAGCCGAAAGATTCTCCAGTATGTATAGCCAAGTTGACATGGCTTCTTTGGTAACGAACGAAGCCATGTCAACTTGGCTATAGCATATACGACACCAATACCGCCACCATTTACACTAAATTATTAAAAGTATTTCTAGACGCTCCTGTACGACATAATTATCATTGAATGATTCATTGGTTAGGCCTGGGTAAAAATACGACCCCGCTACCCGTTACCTATTTAATTACCTAGTTTCGTGCCAAGATTTTACCTACTATGACCCTATTCAGTTTGCATCAACCATGTCATGGTGGCCAGCATATGTGGCCAATGAATGTGACCGCCTCTATGGCATGCCAAAGTGTTTTTTATTCCGAATTGGAAATTCTATTTCCCATATCGGAAATTTAATTCCTGATATCGAAAATTCTAATTTCCGATATCAGAAATTGAAATTCCAGATAAATTCTAATTTCCGATATCGGAAATTGCAATTTCCGATATCGGAAATAAAATTTCCGATATCAGAAATTGAAATAGAACTTTCGATATCGAAAATAGAATTTCCCATATCAGAAATAGAATAACAGAAATAGAATTTCCGATATCGGGAATTCAATTTCCCATATCGGAAATAGAATCAGATAAATCAAGGCAGGTTCGAAGTGGGAACGTAGAAATTGGTTGCATAAAATGAAGATGGTCAGTTCGGGCCTAACAAAACAGTGAGTTCACCGAGTTCACTTTTAAACGTGCAATGTGACTTTATTGGTCTGACCTGGATTGCAGTGACAGGGTCAGTTTAGAACTGCCGACTGATGATACTGATGATACTAGTCACAGCTGATGATAACTTAGTCATAATTGTGTCAATCTTACGTGGTTATCAGTCATGCCATCGCCATCCGTGAAATTAGCGAAAAATGCCAAGCATTGCAAGAAAACAACCACTTGGCTGAAACAAAGGTAATCGTATATATAGCGCCCTCATAAGCATAAATGAGATAAACATTCATATATGCCGCGTCATCTTAGCTTGCTAAGGGCATTTCACGTTTCACTTAACACATCTTAGCTTGCTAAGGGCATTTCACGTTTCACTTAACACTACCCTTAGTTTATCGCTGTGATTCGGCATGTATTTCACACGGCGCCATCTATCTAGAGGGAGATAATCCAGTTCGAAAGTTGTTCCCAAAGCATGAGGTCAAATGTCGGCCCCATTTAAACGAGCCAATGAAATTATCTGTATTTAAATATTTCTCAGACATGCAGACGTGTCAGTTTCACGAGGCGCAAGACTGGGGGAGTCTACGCGAGACCAAAACGAAGTTGTGGGAATTAGCTATTTTATTTCTTACTCTAGTGGAGCATGCTTCTTTGTTTATCTTAAGAAAAATCATATTACAAACGGCCTAACATATTTGAAAACAAAATAAAATTGGCGGCAGTTAACAGGAAAATGATATGCTTTTTATTTTGTGATGGGGGCACTTCGAGGCCCATCATGGGATCATTTCAATCGATCGCTTTCTGGAGGTGTGTCTTCGTTGTATGAATGTGATTGCACCGATGTCGGATGTAACGGGACCAGTCGGATGTGACCATTTGGGAAACGCCCTATTACACTCAGATAGCACCCGTTACCGCATGGCTACGAGCAGAAGTTTCTACGTATGATCGTGCCATGCGTTCGGATGATGTGCCGCGTGAACGTCTGAGATTCTATATGTTTATATCTATAGGCTAGGCCTATATGCTGGCGCCCATGCATATTTGGCAGCATTGTTACGTTTCTATTGGAGTATCACGCATTAAACCATACAAAATTATAGACGTCGAGCGCTGTGGGTATAGCTTAGTCACAGTGTAATGAAAACGAGAGATTAACGTCGGCCAGCCTATTGGTTTTGAAGAAAAGGATAATCTTCATTAAATCTATTGTGTAAGTGCTGCATAACGGCGCTACCCGCCTTGATATTCGGGAAGTCCTTGCAATCATACATGGGCCTATGCGAGCATTTGTTGTTCGAAGCATTGAGTGTTCAAAACCAAAATCTGACCATTTACACAGTTGATAGACAAATAAAATCTGTATCTCAGCAATTCAAATGAAACTGACAGTGACCGTGATAGTGTTCAGCCGGACGGGGCGAAGGTATGTGAAGGGGGTCCTTCACATGAATACGCCCCCCCCCCTCCCCACCCAATTCGATGAATCACAGGATCTTTCTCAATCTGGGTAAACCAAGATGGTAAATCAGGTGAATACCATCTAGACGTAACGCTATGAAAACTTCGTGCGAAATGTTCTCCGATATTTTACGAGATCCCAGAATAAGCCAATCACAACCATTTCAACCTTTTCGCTCTGACAATGATTGACGTTTACTTCAAGGAGATTAACATCTTCGCACGGCACAATCTTTTGGTATTGTCTACCCCTAACAAAGCTAGACTTTTCGGCGGGAGTAATCTCTCTGATCTTTACGGACCCTGTCTGGAAATGATGCCATATTTGGAAACTGTTTCAGGATAATGTTTATATATTAGACCACGAGCTCCCGTGTGTAATTACTGTGGGCATGATTTTGAAATAGTTTCAACAAGCTATCCATGGATGGATGGATGGATTGATGTACTTGGGCACTCCATCATCTGATTGGCTAACAATAGTAGTTTCAATAGTTGCTTTGATGTCAAGCTGAAATCGATATCGAAAGTCGAAGCAAAAACCGCAGGCTTGGGATACCGACATGCGCGGGGGATGAAATGTACGAGATTGTATTATGGAGGCGTCAACTCATTCGAATCACCAAAAATGTCCAGGTAACCCCTCTGCGAGGATTTAGGATTTACCTGGACTTATGAAGATGCATACAACTGAGTTCAAACGACAGATTGCCTGGCTTCTAATTTGCTCAAATATGGGTATATTCGGAGAGGTCATGAGGTCATCAATGTGATTCAGCGCTCCTTAAAATTACAACATTGTCTAATAGCCATGTCAAACTCATATTCGGCCACTATACGGATTATTCAGGCGAATCATGGCTAGAGATAATGCTTTTTCGTGGTAAAAGGTTTAGGAGAGAACTAAAAATACACTTCATAGCAGAGTGATTTTATTTCCCAGAAATCGCTCAGAACGCATCTCCGGCGATCTAGACCCCAGGAGCTTCCGGGGCCCAGGCGGGCCCTGGACCCTCGCCTAAAGTGCTATATGATAGTAGCCCCCTAGGGCTAGGAATAGGTGAATATATTTGATAATCATTATAGATTGGTAATGACAAATTATAGAATTGACAGATGATCGTTTTCAGTGTATAGTACACGCATGCATGTTAGACATGTACTAAGGCCAGAGTGTTTGAAAAATAGGATGATGACCGGATAATAAAGGTCAGGTTGCTGTCAGTGTATGTTATAAAAGTGAACATACAATCTGTTTCCTCACACAGGATTCAGTGCTTCATTTTTAATTAAGGGCTGAGTTCAACAGGGTATAAAACTAATTAAATATTAAAAAAAAAAACGAAAAAAAAACGTGGGCTCTAGAAAAGAAACAAGCCACATCATCATCATAGTGAATCTCTATTTGTTAACGGTAGTACGTACGTAACCAGGATTGAATAAGTGTTTAGGTTAAGTAGTTTGTTTCATTGTATTTCAACATGAACGATCCTGCTTATCTTTAGAATTAAGAACTATCTCCCTTGAATGATATGTGGATTCATTGTGTACTGGGAACTACTCTGGGATTGACATTGGATTGCCAATTGGCTATAGGGCTGCATGCCATTGTTTGTCAACAAATAAACACCATGTTGTTTCAAACTGCGTTTCCGGTCTTATTTGAAGAATCATGAAGTCGAATCTTGAATTGTTGCCAGTAAGGTTTAATGCGTGGACCCTTCAGGTGAGACTGCGCCACATGCTCCGTAGTCTCGTAATAAACGTACCTGTAAAAATCACATTTGGCGAGCAAACAGATCAAAAACAAGACCAGAAAGTCACGAGAGAGCTGGTGCATAAATGTACTCGGAGGTGCCAAGTCTAATATACGGGCCTACAGTGGATTTCAGCTCAATCTTTAACATGAGAAAGTTTCAGTCACCAAACTCCACGGGCTAGAATAGTTTCACGTAGGGCCATGGGTGATGCTATAGATATGTTATTCTCATAACCACCTTAGATAGGTGCTAGGGTTCTGCTTCAGGAAGTCCCGATCACTTTATAGCCCAAGATACAATGAAGATCCATTTCTCCTAACCTAGGGATGGTCGACAGCATTCAGGCAAGTGGACTAGCACAGTTCACATCGGATAATTATGTATGCTTCGCAAACCAGAGGTGGTAATTAGGGTTCCATGCCAGTATGGCTGGAAACCTATTGTTTTTGCTATTATTATTAGGCTTCCGACTTTTAGTCGGAAGACTTCTTATAATTGTTCGGATTATTATTATTTTTATTATTATTTTTATTCTCCGTGATTTTGTGATTGCTAAATCTCAGCAACCATCAGCCCAATCATGCTCAAACTTCACACACTTGTTAGGCATGTAGAGATCTATTGCATATTGAAAATTGGTTGTGATTGGTCGCAGGGTTCGGCGGCCATCTTGGATTTACCTCGTTTTCAGAAAATTCTTGTAAACTCTTCTCCTCTGAAACCAATGAAGCAATCAACACTAAACTTGGCACACCTAATCAATGGATAAAGCCCTCTCAAACTTATATTTGAAAAGTTGTTACGTAAAACAAAATGGCCGCCATCGGCCAATCAAAATCGTCGGATTTTCAAGTAACGGATTTTGACGGGAAAAGTGTCGAAATATATGTTATCTGATATGACGATCACGAATATGCAAAAATTTTGTTCCTAGGTCACGTGATTTGGCCGCCATCTTGAATTTTGTCAAAAACGGAACGCATCTTGTAGAGGCTATAACTCTGAAACTACGGGAGGTACATCATTGCCGTTTGTTGCATTATATTGTGCAGGAGCAGCTCTTTCAGAAGTATGCCAACGGTTTTCACGTAGCTCCAATAGTTTTCCCGCAATGCTCAAAAGTAACTGCCCCAAATTTGCGAATTGAGTGTTTTCTGTTAACTGATTCTCTATGATTTGATGGTCGCTGGATCTCGGGAACCATCAAGCCAATCTTGCTGAAACTTCACACACGTATTAGGCACGAGGAGATCTAGTGCATATTGAAAATTGGTTGTGATTGGTCGCAGGGTTCGGCGGCCATCTTGGATTTACCTCGTTTTCAAAAAAATCTTGTATACTCTTCTCCTCTGAAACCAATGGAGCAATCAACACCAAACTTGGTACACGAAATCAATGGATAAAGGCCTCTCAAACTATTATTTGAAAAGTTGTTACGTAAAACAAAATGGCCGCCATCGGCCAATCAAAATCGCCGGATTTTCAAGTAACGGATTTGGACGGGAAAAGTATCGAAATATATGTTATCTGATATGACGATCACGAATATGCAAACATTTTGTTCCTAGGTCACGTGGTTTAGCCGCCATCTTGAATTTTGTGAAAAAGTTTTGCAAGGGCCTACTCACTTAAACCCTGATAGATACAGATTTCTATGTTACTGCCATAGACCCTATTGACCCTGCGGCGCAATGAGCATAGGATAGTATAGTAACAGCATATTGACTCACATTTAGTAGTATAAAAGTGCATTTTGGGCCCTATTGACCTTGCGGCGCAATGCGCAGCGGATAGTATAGTAACAGTATATTGACCACACTTAGTAGTATAAAAGCGCATTTCGAGCACTATTGACCTCACGGCGCAATGCGCAGTGGATAGTATAGTAACAGTATATTGACTCACATTTAGTAGTATAAAAGCGCATTTCGAGCCCTATTGACCTTGCGGCGCAATACGCAGGCGATGGTATAGTAACAGTATACTGAACTACATTTAGTAGTATAAAAACGCATGTCGAGCCCTATTGACCCTGCGGCGCAAAATGCGCAGTGGGTAGTATAGTAACAGTATATTGACTCACATTTAGTAGTATAAAAGCGCATTTCGATCCCTATTGACCCTGCGGCGCAATGCGCAGCGGGTAGTATAGTAACAGTATATTGACTCATATTTAGTAGTATAAAAGCGCATTTCGAGCCCTATTGACCTTACCGCGCAATGCGCAGTGGATAATATAGTGACAATATATTGTCTCACATTTAGTAGTATAAAAGCGCATTTCGAGCCCTGTTGACCTTGCGGCGCAATACGCAGAGGATGGTATAGTAACAGTATATTGACTTACATTTAGTAGTATAAAAGCGCATTTTGTTCCCCATTAACCTTGCGGCGCAATGCGCAGAGGATACCATAGTAACAGTATATTGACTCACATTTAGTAGTATAAAAGCGCATTTCGTGCTCTATTGACCTTTTGGCGCTTGGTTGAGAACTAGTTTAAACCCTACTTGCTCATTCACACACTAGATCGGAAGCCGCCAAAACTGCTTGCAGTTCTAGTTATTATTATTTTTCTTCCGCCAAATTTTGTCCGAGTCGCCCAGTCAACACCGCCTCACCGTTGGAGCTGAAACTTCATAGTCTGATTGGCCCACATGGGATCTAGTGCATATCCACCAATGAAGCCGATTGGTCGAAACCCCTGGCGGCCATCTTGGATTTAGCAAAAAACCTGTTATGCTATTCATCTCCGCAACTGATGAAGCGATCGACGCGAAACTTGGCACACATAATCAAGGGAGTGGGCTCTCTCAAAACTCTATTTGAAAAGTTGCTACGTTAAACAAGATGGCCGCCATCGGCCAATCAAAATAGCCGGATTTTCAAGTAACGGATTTGGACGGGGAAAGTGGCAAAATATATGTTATATGATACGGTGATCATGAATATGTAAAAATTTTGCTCCTATGTCACGCGGTTTGGCCGCCATCTTGAATTTTGTTAAAATCGGAACACATCTTGTACAGGCTAGAACTCTGAAACTACGGAAGGTACAGTCTTGCAGTTTGTTGCATTATATTCTCCAGGAACAGCTCTTTCGGAAATATGCCATCCATTTTTACGTAGCTTCAATAGTTTTGCCGCTGTAGAGGAATCAAAATTGTCAAATTTTCAAACAATGCCGAAAATCACCTAATTTGAGAAGTACTTTTGTGTAATATTACACGAACGACGAGTCGGATTGTTCTCAAATTTGGCATACATACTCGCTGTATAACTGCTATGATGACAGTAAAATTTCAGCATGATCGCATTATTAGTTTCAGAGGTACGGTAGAACGTAACATTTGAGTAGGTCTGAGCTTATGGCTGAGACTATACTTAACAAAAGCAGACTGTGAGAAGCGCTATCTCCGGGCGACTAATTTCCAAGCTCAACGTTCTCCAATCAAGTCATAGTCTGGACTCCAGGGACCGTTTTCTGTACCTATTTCAACGTACTAACATTTTGATTTCGATGAAGGAGCCATCTAGGGCGAAAACAAAGGTCAGAAACGTGTTTCCCACGTCTTGTTGACCAAGAAAAAGTGTTTTTTGAAGCTCTAAATTCATTTATTAGGGGGCATTATTAGGGTTCCATGCCAGTATGGCTGGAAACCTATTGTTTTTGCTATTATTATTAGGGTTCCATGCCAGTATGGCTGGAAACCTATTGTTTTTGCTATTATTATTATTATTATTATTATTATTATTATTATTATTTTTCTTCCGCCAAATTTTGTGCGAGTCGCCCAGTCAACACCGCCTCACCGTTGGAGCTGAAACTTCATAGGCTGATTGGCCCACATGGGATCTAGTGCATATCCATCAATGAAGCCGATTGGTCGAAACTCCTGGCGGCCATCTTGGATTTAGCAAAAAACCTGTTAAGCTATTCATCTCCGCAACTGATGAAGCGATCGACGCGAAACTTGGCACACATAATCAAGGGAGTGGGCTCTCTCAAAACTCTATTTGAAAAGTTGCTACGTTAAACAAGATGGCCGCCATCGGCCAATCAAAATAGCCGGATTTTCAAGTAACGGATTTGGACGGGGAAAGTGGCAAAATATATGTTATATGATATGGTGATCATGAATATGTAAAAATTTTGCTCCTGGGTCACGTGGTTTGGCCGCCATCTTGAATTTTGTTAAAATCGGAACACATCTTGTACAGGCTAGAGCTCTGAAACTACGGAAGGTACAGTCTTGCAGTTTGTTGCATTATATTCTCCAGGATCAGCTCTTTCGGAAGTATGCCATCCATTTTTACGTAGCTTCAATAGTTTTGCCGCTATAGAGGAATCAAAATTGTCAAATTTTCAAACAATGCCGAAAATCACCTAATTTGAGAAATACTTTTGTGTAATATTACACGAACGACGAGTCGGATTGTTCTGAAATTTGGCATACATACTCGCCGTATAACTGCTATGATGACAGTAAAATTTCAGCATGATCGCATTTTTAGTTTCAGAGGTATGGTAGAACGTAACATTTGAGTAGGTCTGAGCTTATGGCTGAAACTATACTTAACAAAAGCAGACTGTGAGAAGCGCTATCTCCGGGCGACTAATTTCCAAGCTCAACGTTCTCCAATCAAGTCATAGTCTGGACTCCAGGGACCGTTTTCTGTACCTATTTCAACGTACTAACATTTTGATTTCGATGAAGGAGCCATCCAGGGCGAAAACAAAGGTCAGAAACGTGTTTCCCACGTGTTGTTGACCAAGAAAAAGTGGTTTTTGAAGCTCGATTAGCGAGAGTAGATCTAGAAATGTTAATTTTTTCCACGAAGTCGGTGTCAGTGATATTAAGTCATTAACATAATTATACAATTAAATATACAATTAAATATTTATGTAATTACACATCCCTTCGCTCCCGTGTTTATCGGATTTTGCAAATCCATTTTGCCAGGGACGGATAAAATTCTGCAATAGGGCTAATACACAGATATTGGTACGTCATAGCAATGGCTCGAAAATAGGGTGATTTATAGGAATAAGCGTGTATCCTACTAACATTTCGGACATAGTTTACCCTAGGGCCTCCCGTCATGTGGTTCTATTCCGACACCTGTGGTGCCATATCTGGACAAGAGGAATTCCCGGTAATCACGTGACCAGCAAGTTTTTCGCATATGTTGATCAGTGCTTTGAGTGTTCGAGAAACTCTAAAGACTTCAGTTATTTCTCCGTTGTGAATGCGTCTGTTTACACTTTAGACCTCAAACAAAGTAACAAGGTAAGGTGTAGAATATGAGACACTACACTTTAATTGAACATTTGTAGGTGATGGTATTGTTGTCCTTTCTGCATCATTGTGAAATAACAACAACAACAACAATAAAAACATTTGTCAGAAACTGAACACATCTGAACTCCTGCTGTTGGTTCATTGCCTGCGATATGTGCTTGCAACCCGAGGATTATTGGATAATATCATTTCATACTTTTATTGTTCCATTTCATTTAATCCTAGCTTAAATAATTTTCCCGCTATTATCAAATGTAATTCTTTCACGTTTGCGTATTAACAGAAAAATGCCCATTCCATTGACTGTTTTAGGCAACCTCTGCCAGAGAAGAATTTGTTTTCATTTGTTTCTACCACTGTTGTGACGTATAATAAATGAAGGCCAGTGGTAGGTGTTTGGAGTTTGAAATCTGTTCGATTTCGCTCAAAGCTTGATTTTAATTCGGGGCCTAATATGATGTTAATCAGAGGGACTATTTGGGTGTCTGTGCACCTCTTTCTCAAGGCAGAGAAAAAGCCAAAGTATGTCTCCAAAGAACAATGCAAACCCAGACAGACATTCTGGTTGTAATAGACAGTCTGTTGTAATATAAACATTCACGGATACGTGACATCTGTTTTCGCCTGAACGTGGATGATCGCTGTTTACAGAAACGACCCTGCCACGTTAAATGTCCTGATCTAATAGCCGGCCATGGTAACCAAGTGTATGTTCTTCTGCAGAGTCTATTTCCACTTTGTATTTTGTGTGCGTGCTCTTGAGCAGTTGACCCGTACTCGAGCTTTGCAGAGGGACAAGTTGTACAACATTTCAGAATAATAACTCATATCAATCTCTGGTCTATCCAGACGGCACTCTATAATATTTGTAGATAAGGACGGTTTACCAGTCACACTTTATGCATAATTGATTGTCTTCATTCATCGAATCCTGAATCGACTGGTTTATTTTTACATGAACCGACCTGGGCAATTTTGGAAGTTAAGTGCAAAACTGACGATATATATATGCGGTGTTATATGGAGATGAAGACTATGCCAACAGGTTGTGGTTTGGCTGGTATCACAGCAAATCTTCAAAGCCGGCTAATGCTCTTGAAATATAAACAAAATCTTTATATAAGCTGACACGATTGTTGTGAGTGACTATCCTTGGGTATCGACAGTTCCATTTCGGATTCTCGTCAAAGAGAGGCAAGAACTTTATATTAGCCGACACAAAGCATTTCTTCTGTCTGACTATCATTGGACATCGACTGATCCTTCACGGGTTGTTTGACAAAACTATATTACTGTGATCGCTTTATCATATGCATTTTGAAGTTTATCAGTACATCTATCACAATTTGCCGACACGAACCACTAATACGTATGTGACTGTTCTTGGACATCGACTACTCTTGTTCATGCTGTTTGACAAAATGATAATGGTATATTCTGTGAAAACTTTTGCAGGTGGATTTCCTCGTGCGTTCAGTTATAAACTGTATTTAAGCAGACACGAATGTACATAAGGGGTTACTGTGTAGGTTAGATGTAAAAGGTAGCAATGACGTCACCTGCAGCAAAGGTAGGTCATTAAACACCGCAAGTTAATCCCGGTTCTTACGTTATGACCGTCGGGAGACACCAGACAGTGAAATGTGGAGCGTATTCTAACCTGTAAGCGTGATAAACATTAAGGATTCGCACTCTTTTGCATCAAGTTTTAACATTTACTTCGTCGAGAAGAAAAAGAAAACGTGCAATAGATATCGAACGAGAGAAGATGTTCACAATGCGCTCAAAATTATAATATTTACACGGAGCAAAAGTTTTCTAGTGATTGTGAAGAAGAAAAATACAATTGCACGTTCCTAAATTAAACTAATACGACAAATTCGCTTAGACATATAAAGAATACAAGAGCATAAACTTTTCAAAAATGCGAATACATCACACAAGCAAAAGACTCACAAAGAAAACAAATATACTGCTTTTATAACTTTTTCATTTCCATTCATGTCTCGATTATCTACCTTCCTTCGCATCTGTTGCTATCGCATTTTCTAGTTCGACTTCGACCATCTCAACCTTGATAATCGACGGTTATTTCTACAACAACTGGAATTTCGACATATTGTTCAATATGCACGGTACAGTGGCCAAAATTTTTGTTTTGTTTAGAATTCTAAAATCATAACTTTATTATTAGGGTGCCAAGCCGTACGGCTTCCGGTTCCAGTGTTGCTGCTCCATTGCCTGTAATGGCGCATGGAACCCGATGATTGCAGCTTGCTGCTATATTTTAACCTATATTTGAGATGTGATGGTGAGTTAGTCTGCTTCCGTGCTCTCAACCGTCCCTTTACATACAGATTCAATATGAATGTGTTTACACTTTGCGTGCATTGTGACCCATCAAACTCTAAATAATACACAGATGACGTGATAGTGACGTGAACAGCACTCGACTAGTATTCTGCGCCACGAGAGCTTCATTACGAGACCATGCATGCTATGTTTTGGCCCGTAAGTCACCAAAAAGACTCCCCTGCGCACCCGAACATACCCGGCCAATACTACTCCTCGACTACGCATGTGCACCATCTCGTCACTTCGGGTAAAAACAACCCAATCGTAGTCTACACCACGAGAGCTACCCTCAGTCTTATTCCATATAACGAGAGCTTCAACAATACATTACGAACGCCATATTTGGACGTCCCTAGCGTTTACGCATGCATATCTTAACGTCCCCAGACACAACACGACAGCCCTTTTAACATCCTCAGACTACAGAGAAAGAAATTCAAGGCGACACCACACACGTCATATTTGGAACAAGGATGGTTCCTAGATCGCCCAAACAGGCCCATGGGCACCCGAACATGCCCTTTCTCTACTGGACCTTGACTGTGCATGCGGCACCATGGCGTCACTTTCAATAAAAACACCCAGTCCCAGCTCACACCGCGAGCGTTGCAAGACGACACCCTGCACGACCCATTTGGACACAGAATGTCACCTTCATCGCCCAAACACGCCCTTGCATAACCAAATATGCCATTCTTCTACCCCTCGACTGTGCATGCGCATCATGAAGTCCCTTTCACATCGTGGCTAGGACACCATAAGACTATGCGCACGAGAGCTATGCAATGCGCAATGCGACACTCATCACCGCCCAGTTGGACCTATCACGCAAACACGCCCTTGCGCACCTCTAAAATGCCAGTTCAATAAAGCGATAATTAGAGCCTGCATTTCGGTGAAAATAATATGTGAAGTGTCCGACCATCATGTACGATGGTTGCCTAAGGAATCTCAGACCTGTGATCTGTATTCCTGTGGGTGAAAATACAACTAGGTGCCTACATAAAAGTGCGGACACAAGATGCAAGTAGCGATGTAAAATAACAGAGGGCCAACTGCTGCCTTTGCCAAGCCCTTTAATATTATGCCTTGTGTGGCAGGTGCGACCGAAATTGGAACGGCGTGAAATCGAAAGTGAGATTTCAGAATCACCAGAACGTCCTGTGTTGTAGCGTGAAGGACACGCACATGAATAGGAAATCACAATTTGAACATCAGAGACGGGATGCGTGGGATATACCTAGCTATCAGTATGACCAAGAAATCTGTTATGGCACTCCGGCAATATGTACCGCATCTGCGCAAACCCAGTCATATCAATGTCGACAGAGATTTGCCTGGAATCTATTTTTTAGTTGGTATATGAATACAGCGTGTGGTAACCGTCTTTTCAATTCATCAAGTATGAACCAATTATTGGCAGGCTCTTTGACAGGTTCGTTTCAGTCGCGGTATTTCGATTGTGAAGATCACATGACAGTGTAGACAGACCGTCCGCTCCCCGAACAGTCCCGGTAGATACTTGGTTAAATTGATGCCTGTCATACGTACTCCTGAAAAAATTGTACCAGTGTGACAGACTACCTGATAAATGTGTGTCATTGAGTCTCCGCGCGCTAACATACTGCACCATATGCCGACATGCAAAGGTGGAACATTCCGCATATTCTGAGTCACTAATCTAAAACAGCGAATGTACTGACCTTTCTACCCTTTCTCTTCTACTATCGAACGCCCTGGTCAAAGGCTACGACGGGAGTATTAATCCATGTATGGCGTCGTGTACTCTATCAGCCAGTCTTCCTGCAAAACGATGTTCCACCTGGCTTCAATAATATGGTTAAGCTATATGGCAAAACTTTAATGGGGACTGAACGCCGATTACTGACAAACCTGTTGCACAAATGCAGGTAAATGCACAAATACAGGTAACTTACCTGGATGATCACACAGATGAATCCACCTCACATTAAACTGTTTTCTACAATCAATATACGTAGTATGATATTTATTTTTATTATCAAAAGCATTATCAACACATGCATCACCAACATGCGTCTGAAAGTTGAGACATCATGACTTTTGGTTCGACCCGGGTTGAAGAATATCCAACAGACACTTGAGTATCTGCAGATCACTGGATCGGGCACACCGGTAATGCCATAGCTGAAGTATGTCATTTTGTCGGGTAAGTGTTAATGGCAGGATTACGCGGAAACATGAGGCGGAGGAGAGTGTGGAACAGAGAGCAAGGATCGGTAGAAGGGACAATGTGAAGGGAATAAGCTGGAACCACCAGGGAGTGCACACAGACCTAGGGTGCAACACAGGCACCCACAGGTCAGAAACCCATGACCGCGTCTGTGTAAAGCCCGGCGCACACGAGAGCTATTCCCTGAGCAAACGGCCTTGACTTGCCTGTCAGCTCAGGGGCTAGCTCTCGTGTGGTTTCAGCGCATACGGTGAGCTCACGTAAGAATGGCCATTTTGAATAGTCGTATGTATAAATCACGTGAAAATGAGATGCGTTTCAATGGCCGGTCGAATAAAACGGAGAGTTGTTAAACATTCGCCGCACACGGTGAGGATTTTGCCTCGAGAGGCATAATTAAGCCGGCGCACACGAGAGCTAGCCCCTGAGCTAACGGCCTCAATTGCCTGTTTTTTAAAAGCCTTGCGCACACGAGAGCTATCAGCTGAGCTAACGGTCTCAACTGCCTGTCAGCTCAGGGGCTAGCTCTCGTGTGGTTTCAGCGCACACGGTGAGCAAAAGTTTGAAGAGTCGTGCGTATGCTTGCGTTCGCCGCGCACGCTAAGGATTTGGCCTCGCGAGGCGAAATTATCAAACAAGTTTGATATTTTCTCTCGGCCTCGCGAGGCCAAAAACTCACAAAAAACTGCCCGCGCACGAGAGCTAGCCCCTGAGCTGACAGGCGATGGAGGCCGTTAGCTCAGCTGATAGATCTCGTGTGCGCCGGGCTTAAGGGGCTAGCTCTCGTGTGCGAGCAGTTTTTGGTGAGGTTTTCGCCTCGCGAGGCCAGGAGAAACCTATCAAACTTGTTTCATAATTTCGCCACGCGAGGCCAAATCCCCACCGTGTTCGGCGAACCTAAGCTAACAGCTCAGCCGTTTTATTCGACCGGCCAATGAAACGTATCTTATGTTCAAGTGATTTGTACGTGCGACTGTTCAAATGGTCAAGTTTACGCAAGCTCGGTCACATGAAATATCACATGATCTCGAAGAAGTTGTTCCGCAGGAACTTAACTCAATTCGGTTCACCTTTCTGCTCACCGTGTGCGTTGAAACCACACGAGAGCTAGCCTCTGAGCTTACAGGTAATTGAGGTCGTTTGCTCAGGGGATACGTTTCGTGTGCGCCGGGTTTAACGCAACTGAGAGAATGGGTTACATTCGGTGAAAACGTAATGTTCAGAGATGTTCCAGTCTGATAATCGCCCAGTAACGGTACAATCTGTTCTCGAGGACCCACTGTTGTTGGACTGTACATAGCCGTACCAACAGCGCATTGTTCTGGATAGGAATTCAGGGCTTTATTATTGATTAATTATCATCAATTAATGATTTCGGTACACAATGACATGGTGTGTCAATTCTAGTGCACATCCGTTTTCACGACAAACTTCGATAATTGACTCAACTTGAATGTGTTTGAGTGACATGGGGATGTGACCACTCTGAAAACACACGTGTCCACAACTAAACAAGCGAGGTCAGTTTTATGAAATAAGCTGCACAAGGAGGATGTTGAACCAAACGTTCTTCGGTACGCACCTACATTGCAGAACCATGTTTAATATGATATGTATCTTATCTGGTTTTACGGCAGTGGTGGTAGGCCTATGCATGCCTACCAGTACCAAAGAAGCCGTCAAGTGCTACCTGCGCCGAGCAGAAATATGGGATCGAGTCGTTATGCCTAGTTTACCACTACCATTCCTGATTAGCACACATTTACTGCGTAGCAGGGTAAAACATTTAGCCCGGCTTTTAACGCTAATCTAGGTCATTCATCGTCAAGGCCTTGGTCTATTTTTAGGAGGGTAGAAAAGGCGCCCTCTACCGGATCGATATCACCTGATCCTTCTCTGGAACGAGTCTGTTTCAGAAGCAAACACAGAGCGTGCTCCACTCCTGACTGTAAGTAGGTCATCAACATTCTCCTATAAGAATATGCGACACGCATTAATGGCCGAGAGACGTAGAATACTTCTTGGTATCTGTGATAAAGAGCGGTAGGCCTGCGTGCTACTTTATTATTCACAGTACAAGGAAGTAAAGCGAGACCACGCGGTATAATATTGAATTTCAGGATCGCATATTTGAAACGGAATCGGACTTTATCCGTACAACCGCTATGTTTATCTGCTGGAAATCCCGATGAAATAAGCTGTTTGCAAACATGCGCTGTCGACTGTATCTTGCATTGTTTTGGAGAGAATCTCCAAAATTTTAGGCAACATTCATGGACATGCTTCCCATTGAATGCGCAGTCTTTAAGTTTAAAATCGGGCAACACATACAGTTTGATTATTGGTGAACTGATATCATGCACATTTGAATAAAATATACCGGTAGTAAGCACGTTCAAGTGGTCCAGGCAGTGACCGGCAATTCTTCCTGTCTGGATTTCGACCGGGTCCGTTGGTTTTCCGGAAGCGAATCGGAATATGCGCGCGAAATCACAGCAACTCGTTTGCAAATTACGGTTTTAATGAAGCTAAATTTGGAGAAGTAAATGTCAAAAATGTGGAAATAGTGCTCTTATATGAAAGAAAACAGTGCTTTATTGGTATGATGGTATAGTGAGATCAGAAGTCAAATGAATTTGTTGTCCCAACTTCTCGTTCATGTGTAATTTTGTGATAAGCATGCAGATTTTTGGTTTGATGGGAATCCAACCAAATTTGTGTAGCGCGATTGGCCCTAGACGCACCTAGGCTTTCGTAAATCTATAGGAGAAATATTTACTGAAATGTGCTCTATTTTCTGAAAGATGTATGGTTGCTGCCTCTTTGAATTCCACTGTTAGCTACACGTATAACGTATACCGACCAACCGCCAAAATAGTTTCTTCAGCAATATTATATGGCCAAGGTCGACGAAAGATATTTGCGGCGAAATATATCGTGTTGTTAATTTCGCGTACTCATGAATGCTCTATATGTTAGGTGTGGTTGTAGACAGATTACACGTGTTGTGGGTTCGTAGTGCCATGGCGTTGATATGTTGTGTAATTTCACACAGGGTGGACTACGGTACCTGTTATTCTGCATCATGTGCACACGTCGGACGGACCACAGGACCTCGTCTCAAATCAATAAAACAATGTTGAATAATCGATGTTGAATCGATGTTGTTGTTACCACACGCTAACATATACTATGGTAGCGTGTGGTAACAACAACAACAATATCCATTCAACATCGCTTAATCAGAGTTGTTTAATGGATCTGAGACGCGGCCATGTGGGGGCCGGGACGCTAGATTGTATGCCGAGTGGATGAATGAGCAGTGCCAGATTGCAGCTTCTTGTCCAATTGCACCGGCATACTTTGGCTTATAAGACCCCGAGTGAAACTTTATAGTGATCAAACATGGGTGAATGTGGCGACAGGAATATCTGCCTGTATGATTCAAGAATCAAACGACTTTTACCGTGACGCTTCTGGAGTTCTCGCGTCTTCCGCACATCGTCATCGCAACTGTACACGTCTGCTGAATGCACACAGTAGCCTACGAACTTAATCTCTCCAATCCTAAGACCCCATACAGTAGGTACATTGTTCGTGTTGTAAAGTAGGCCTAGTGAAGTTGCTTGTCAAAAAAAATCACATTCAAACCACCCCCACCCATTCCTTGGTATCATATCGGTCTTGGATTGTCTCCAGATAGAGGCCAATGCAAATAGTTCACATATACACAGAACCCGGCCAAGTCCGAGTCTCTACAGATCATGAAACCCCGTCCGTCTTCATGTATATATGTTAAGCTTCGTATTTATCAGCTTGCATGAAAAGACTTGACCCCACCAGGTCAAATATATTAAGGATGATCGCTGATCAGTATTCTTAATCCATAATATTCGTTGTAAAGTCGTCATCTAAAGCATGATGTATCTCAGTCACGCTTTGATTGTGACTGTTCATATGAGTACCATGAGGATCTTGAAGTACAAGGGCTCATACGGCCCCTAGCCCCGGGACACAAGTTACGAAACGTAACGCTATAGATCTTGCACGCTACGCTCGTATTTTGCTATCAGCACGCGATATGTATCGCCAAATTTGAGAAACTTTGAGTTGAGGCGCTTGGTGGTGTAGCCCTGTTTTATAAGTTTCTGCAACAATGTTTTGTGACGTTGATTAAAGTCGTCAAATTTAACACAGGATCTAGGAAATGCTACTAGGCGTGATATGTATACGCCATATGCAGGTCCCACTGGAATATTACTGTCCAGAAAGGGATAGTTTACGATGTCGAAATTGTAATCATCTCTTTTGTCATACAGTCGACGAGAGAGAAGGCCCGCGTCTGTAACCGGTCTGACACTATAGTGAAGTGCAGTGATCCGTTAATATTTTCTCAATCCAGCAATTTTATCAGCACCAGAGTATTGGACAGTTTCATATTACAGGTGTCGTGGACTGTGCTCGATAGTTCGATCTCTCTGCTTACATATCTAACCGTAGGTCACAGGCCACGGCAGAATACTGTGACGAAGTCTCGAAGATCTTACTGACCATTCACCTTCTGGGAATTGCCGTCCTTTGTTGGTTAGGACTTTGAGAGTTCTGGAAAAAGGCGGCCTTGCGAATTCCGGTCCCAGTTACGGAGGCCCACTTTTTGAGACTGCAATGTTATAAGTCTTAGATAGCACCAGTCCAGCATTTAACATGGCCGATATAGAGTTCACCCCCCCCCCCCCCTTTCAAACGTGCCCCGAGGCGCCTGCCCTAAAACCACAATGTTCTGTTGTTACCGGTATTTCAATTATATCAGAACTTTGGTCCCCCCAACAATCGCGCAAGGTATTGTCCAAGATGGCGACACATTCGCTCTAAAATGTATTGTTTGAAGCTTCGTTTACGTACCGTAGTATTTGTAAGCCATATTTTTTACGCACCAATCATTGCTAGCCGATCAATTCACAAGTGGTCTCAAATCAATATGCTAGGGAAGGTTAGTTTGGTGTGCAGTCTCGCCGTGTTGATTAGAACTTGACAACAGCGACAGACAATCAGTATGATGTCATAAACAGCCGGTGATAGAGCTTTGGTATAACTGTTACACTATACTGCAGTAAAATGTCATCGTCATTCGCGTTCTTCCCATGACACCGGAGTGACGAATGAGCCGAAACAAGCACAATGTATTTCTGGTATGTTTGTGATGTGTATGTGTGTGCTGGGTGTTCCATTATTATGCAGTGCGAGGTCAATGCATGTTGGACATAATATGTGGCACCCGCATTGTTAACTGTTCTTACAGTTTATCTGTTCTTGCAGCTTTGAGTTGATGCATTGGGTGCAGGTACACGACCCCGTCACTTGATTTAGTTCCGTCCATCTGTAATATATCCTCGTTGATACAAAACATTGATGCAAAACATCCGCGAATCCAAAGTTCAATCTCCCCGAGTTCTATGGCAAGCCGTTTTGGTATTTATTCCTTTATTTTTGATATCAAAAATTCTTTTTTTGATATCAAAAATAAATGTGCGCCGTTTTGGTATTTAATCGGATAATTGTTGATATCAAAAATACTATTTTTGATATCAACAATTCTATTTTTGATATCAAAAATTCTTTTCTTGATATCAAAAATAGAATTGTTGATATCAAAAATAGTATTTTTGATATCAAAAAAAGAATTTTTGATATCAAAAATAAACCGTTTATTTTTGATATCAAAAATTCTTTTTTTGATATCAAAAATACTATTTTTGATATCCAAAATACTATTTTTGATATCCAAAATACTATTTTTGATATCAAAAATTCTTTTTTTGATATCAAAAATAAAAGTTTATTTTTGATATCAAAAATACTATTTTGGATATCAAAAATTCTTTTTTTGATATCAAAAATAAATGAATAAATACCAAAACGGCGTGCCATATGGCAAGCCGTTTTGGTATTTATTCCTTTATTTTTGATATCAACAAAAGAATTTTTGATATCAAAAATAAATGTGCGCCGTTTTGGTATTTAATCGGATAATTGTTGATTCTCTCACTTCCTGTACAGATGACAATTCATTTTGCACAACATTTCTAACAACAGCGTTAGCCTGAGCTGGGTTACCCGAATCAGCCATTTTCTCCATTTTTCTTTGGCGCCAAACGACGGGTGTCGGGACTGAGGAGTGAAATTGTATCAATCAATAAACAAGGGGAAAATTTCGATTGAATTTGTGTAATTTGCATTATGATTTTTATGAGTTATTTTGTATGGTAGCACTTTTTGAGATGAAGCCAAAGATGAGAGATTATTTCCGTTTTGGCAGGCCCGTAGCCAAGGGGGGTTTCTGGGTTCGGGCGAACCCCCCCCCCCCCCCCCTTTGGAAATATTATATACTTTTCTCATATAAATGCCCTTTTCAAACACTGAAGCGAACCCCCTATTTACCCCTTTTCCCATACAGCGAACCCCATGATGTGCCCTTTTGGAGTGAAGGCGAACCACCCCTCAGTAAATACTGGCTACGGCCCTGTTTGGTGTAAGTGGTCCTCTATTTTTGATATCAAAAATAAACGGTTTATTTTTGATATCAAAAAATGAATTTTTGATATCAAAAATAGTATTTTTGATATCAAAAATAAACGGTTTATTTTTGATATCAAAAATTCTTTTTTTGATATCCAAAATAGTATTTTTGATATCAAAAAAAGAATTTTTGATATCCAAAATAGTATTTTTGATATCAAAAATAAACTTTTATTTTTGATATCAAAAAAAGAATTTTTGATATCAAAAATACTATTTTGGATATCAAAAATACTATTTTGGATATCAAAAATTCTTTTTTTGATATCAAAAATAAATGAATAAATACCAAAACGGCTTGCCATAGAGTTCTGTGTACCTCCAAACATTGTAGCTGTACGGTAGAACTCTTGTCAAACATAAAAAGTTATAGATCTGGCTTGTGTAGGTACACGCCCAACTTTTTAAGATACTAAGGTTCATCTACTGCTGTTGATGCGTTATCAGCGATACGGATTTGATATTTTTGGAACATCATGATATCTTGCCGGCATCATTGAAAACTGTTGACCGCTTCTCTCTTGCAGGAAACAAGCCTATGTTTATGTATACTATGATTGTCTTTTTGAATTTGGCGCTAATACTGTTATATGGAATATGGAATAGGTCTTTGGATTATGGACGCGGATATTCTCTAATGGACGACGGCTGGATTATGAATGACGGACTAGACGCTTGTAATTGGCAGTGTGACCATCTGTCTGCCAAGACAGTCGTGGGAAACGTTCGCTGACATTGTCCTTCACATTTGTATATGTTCTTCTCTGATTATGACTCCGTACGATTGTTTATCTATTGTAATCTGGGTGGTTTATTTGTACGTCTCCTGAAAGAAACATTTGTTTCTGTTCCGCGATTATATTTCCGGGTGACATCGACCTCTTTACATTGGTGATTCCAATGAACCTTCTATTAACAGTGCCACAGAAAATCTGACAGAGATAAACTGATCGTTAACGGACACGCCATCGGCTTAGCCGATCTTGGGACTACCAGCAGAACCACACGTACACAATGTATAGTGTATCGCCCGCCTTCATTTGATGTCGCGTCTACGGGCTCGTCGCGCATTGTCTCCCGAGTTCCTCAATCCCACGTCATACGGATCGACCCAACAAGCCCACCACGTCGTGACGACTCGTCATGTATAGGCTATGTCTAACGCAGGTTCTTTTCTGAGATTCTCTGTCTGTATATCAGAGCTCTACAAACAACGTTAGACGTATAGTCGCCGAAAACCATATGCCGCAGACGTGGTTGATCGCAGAGCTGTTCGGTGCTGGTCGAGTTAACGTGGTTGTTTTTTCAGAATTGAAGAAAGCAACGGCGTACGAAACATCGTAGAATATTGAAACACTTTCCAACAAGAGCCAGTACTGAATTGCTTGAGTGGCTTTGTTTTGAAAGACAAGAAGCGCTGCATGCATGATGGCATTCTTAATGACTGGTCCTTAATGACTGGTCGCCTTATTTTCACAACATGAACTCTGTATGCACCAACGACATTCGAGTACCTGTACGATCCCTGCGTCTAACCTTCATTTTGGTACATCCTTCCTATGTTTCGTATAATGCATTGCGATTACGTGTTCCACTGTGTTGGAGCTATTGCATTGTCCCTACACACGTTTACTTCATATACCGGTAGCTAAAGCAGATTGGACACACTGCATTAGCTATTTGCATATCGCTCCAATTTGTGATAGCTGTTTGAAGCACGATATAGGGCCAGACAGTCCTGTGGATAGCCATGGACGGCGTGTAGAACTGCGGATAGACCATGGCATGGCCTGGAGGAGTGACCAACACTGCCAGTGCTGTTCTGGTTCAGCTTAACAATTCCCTATCGTGTCGGTTGATTCAAGCATGCAGGATGACTGAAGAATCTCATCTCAAATTACCGCACTGTCGCTTATCTTGCTTACTGTTCCTACAATTGTATCTGTTTTGCAAACGATTCTGGCTGCCTCAGGCAACAACGGGGGACTTGTGATGGATTCAGACAGCTCTCTCTCTCTCTCTCTCACTCTCTCACCTCTCGCTCTCTCTCTTTCTCTGTCTCTCTCTTTGGTCCCGCTGGCTGTTAACCTAGCCTAAGCGGATCATTCTAAAATAGAGGTAGATCTTCGTCGAACTTCGGCTTCATCATTTGCGGTAATCGTCAACCGAAGGTAATGTCAAGCGGTTGATAGGTGAACTACCTCGTCATAAAAAGCAGCAACCTCCTAAAACAGGGTTGTCTGAAATGTCGAACCACCCTGCCATTTACCGGGGGCGAAAAAAAGCCCTGGCACAGTGGGTCTTCACCAATTAAGCCTTCAAAAGGGAATAGAAGTGCGAGATTATCAGAAGTGTTCTGAGTTTAGAAACAGGACTAATCAACTGCAGGGCAATTGAGAGATTCGAATGCAACAACTTTACAACAACATTTTTTTGGAAGCTACCGGTAACAGTCAAAAAATGCTCGCCCAAATTCACATCAGAAAAATCAAAATCTTAGCATTTAGTAGGTTGATCTAGGTTGATAAAGACTTTTTGGCTGGTAAGATATACGTTTTGTGAAATGATGTTTTCCCTATCACCTGTATTCACCAGTAGTCCCCGGGCTCTTCTCAAGGTAAATCTTGTTTACGCCCACCTCATGATCTGGTCCGTCAATACTCTCATGGGAAATACCATTTTCGGGGGATGGGGTGGCAGATTATGTTTTGGTACATATGGTTACATAATAGGTGGACGATGGCAGGGATATGGGAGTCAAACTTGTCGGAGATTGAAAAAGCAGGATCTACTGTCACCGAAAATATAAGATAGGATTGGAATGTCAACAACAAATGTGGTTATTAGAACAAGTGTGGTTATATTTTGTTCTGACAAAAAATGAACAGGTGAAAATCATTCGATCAAAACCAGAATATGAATTCCCCTGAGATTGAGATCGATTGGCCTTGTTCTGCTATTTAAACGTGTCCTTGGCTTGGCGTCGTGGAGGAAATATGTCGATTGGCCACTCGGTCAAGAACCCGGATGTTGAAGGGGGGCCATATTTAGTTCAGTCCGCTTCCGCATTTTACCATTGCCTTCTCCCAGTTAGGAAACTCGAAGCAACCCCACCGAGAAGAACGGAAGAACGAGGTAAACTGGCGCCATTTTTTCACGTTTGATGAATATTATTCTTGATGAATATCGAGCAGTGCGAAATACTGTTAGCAGTTTTGAACGTGCAGACAATAATGTAGGTTGTTGGCTTTTTGCGAGGCTTGAGTATCATGGTGGGTCATGCGTTCATAAATGAAACGGACACTGCTGCACTGCTGCTGTTCGCCAGGCTGCATGTTTTACAACAACAACAACAACAACCTGACAACTGCATCATGTGGACTTTTTACATTTGCTGAATTATGCTTCATTACCCGTGGCACCCATCATACCCACCTGGCCTCATGTCATAAGACGCCAAGCGAAAGCTTGTCTGTCCCAAGTCAACCTTGCTGCCCCATAATTAACAAACTTCCATGCATGTCATTGACATTGGCACTCCTATTTCTGATGTAAACATCTGAGAAGGGCTGCCAATGTTATGCATTGGCTCATACTAAAGGAAGGCCGAAAGGAAGGCGGTGGATAAAAACATATACTACAAGGCTTATCGGGGGATAATTTATGCCCAGATGTATTACTTACAGTATAAATTTATACCGATTCATATATTTGTAGGTACCCACAACGTCGTACGGCCACATGAATATTATTGTATTAGCTAACCGCTTTGTTGTTTAGTACTCAAAGATAGTAGCCGGCCGCCATTTTGATTTTCGCCAGCCGGGACGGCCGTGAAGTATTATCCGCAATTCATGTGTCCGTACGACGTTGTGGGTACCTACAAATATATGAAATCGGTATAAATTTACACAAGTAATACATCTAGGCATAAATTATCCCCCGCTAAGCCTTGTAACATGTTTTTATCCACCGCCTTCCTTTCGGAAGGCCGCCTTCCTTTCGGCCTTCCTGTAGTATGAGCCTTATGCATTGCATCATGGGTTGTTTTGGGCCACTTGACTTGTGACCGTACATGAATGTGAAATAGGCATGACTATCGAGCTCACTATAATCAGTTTAGTGTATATACGTCAGTTTGCATATATAGGTCAACTTACCAATAAGTGATAGGACAGTTAGCCTATATAAATATGGAACGAACATTCCTCGATCACTGAAAAACGATGTAAGTGCAAGATGGTATGTATGTGGCAGACACACATATTTAACCCTAGTCCTGTCGAACCTCTGTTGTTTTCTCACTGCCACTGTCCGGCTGGTCCGATTGACATCATACATGTCATATCAGAAAATGAAAGGTACCATAAGAAATTATTAATAAACAAAAACAATACACTAAATTTGATGGATGATCCACCAAATTAAAACCCTTCTGTGTATTTTATTTATTTCTTGCTTGAATTATTTTTATTTGAGAGAAAATTTAAACCAGTGCGAAAATGACCTCTGTAAAACTTGTAACGTGAATGGCAGGACATTTTAAAAATTTGCCGACAGATTGTTTCTTCCCTGATCCTTTCAACAGATGAATTATTCAGAATAATCCAAATCCCTTCATATACATTCTTGGAAACTCCTGGCATAATGTCATCAATCCTGGCATAATGTCATCAATCCTGGCATAATGTCATCGAATCGATGTAAACATTTATTCAACGTATTGTGCGTAAAATCAGTTATTTTGTACAACTAATTTTGCACTTGTACAGCAATTCTTGCAGCTGAACAAAAAATCTATATAATTTCTAAAACTTCCTTCTTTAGAGTGTCCAGGTTTCTGTGTTTTTAATGTTCCAGGGTTCGAATTTAAGAAAAATTTGAACCAGTCCACCGGACTGGTGAGCCAAAAATGTAACCAGTCCGTAAATATTTTTACTAGTCCGTTAATATTAAATAAAATATGATGTGGGAACATTTGTCATCATGAATATTTTGTGCTCTGTGATGGTTGCTACTAAATAAGAAATTAATAATTGTGCATTTCTTGAGCGCGTGTGAAGATAATCACAGACGACAAACCCCATCGGCTAGACTTCGACAGCGACTTTGACTGCACGTGTCGTCGCGAAAAACACTGCTTCAACAAACGCCATTTCAAGCCAAAAAAATCAGTAGATTTCTTTCGAAGTTGATGGAGAATATGTTTATAATTGTCCTGGTAAACATGATCAGGTCGACTGAAGCGTAATCATGTTGCTGATTTCTCGATTCCCGACCTGGAATTGGGAGCTTTATTTTCTGAAAAGATCGCCAGCCTGCATTGCCATGCTGCATTACAGTCACACTTTACGGTAATTGCTGTTAATGTTCGCACCACTTTACGGCTGTTGTTGTTGTCGTAAAATGCGGCCGTGGTCGTGATTTCGTTGGAATTTGCTGGAAATTGTTTTAGACTCACACGATTTATTTAGACTCGGTCGGGTAACCGAAAACAGACATTTCGTTTTTCATTCTTTACAAATTGTGCGGAGATATCCAGAGAAATAGTTTACACAATGAACGGAGAGCTTTTTTGTTATCAGTCCGACGGACTTGTTGTTCAGTCACTCACACCAGTCCGTTTGATTTTTTACCAGTCTCGGACTGACGGACAGGTGCCAAATTCGAACTCTGTGTTCGTGTACAGTTTCAGGTCTGATATCTTCCAGTTAAATTTGTATTTATCTAATTTTATGCGTGTATTTGTTAATTTTCCAGTGGCACTACTTTCCTACTCAAAATATGTCGTCTGCTAAACCACAGATTTTGAGAGGCGCATGTTGAGTGATTTTGTGGGGCTAACTCATTCTCATTAGAAAGCGTGTCTGGGCAGTAATTTAGTCTTAACCCTTTCGCCGATTATTTCCCCTGACAAAAGTGACCTGCTGACGATAAATTCCCTGAGAACTGTTAAAATTTGTATATGTTGTCTTTGGAATGCTAGAAATTGAGTTTGCGTCCGAGATTTGCAGAAAAACATAAGGAACCTGTCTCCACAATACACACACCAGTCTTATTTGCTCTAGTTTTATAGCAAAATAAATAAAATAGCATACAAAATTAGGTTTTACTGCGAGAGAATGCGCTTTCCCCGGCTTTCTTGACTTAAAAACGTCAAACTCCAACGGAGAAATTGTCTTTTTTCGACCGCATTTGACAGTGCTTTTCTCGAGTTTTACTCTGCCAATGTTCATGTTTGACCTCTCATTGGAAAGCGTAACCTTTCACCTTTCTACACAGGAAATAACCTGGAAGGGATGGCAAAATAAAACGGAGGATACGATTGGATTATAAAATGATGTCATTCCATCCTTCCAGCCACTATCTACGCTCGTCTCAAATCTGTTGGCTGCTACAGGTCACGTGGGCAAAATTATGCATACCGATTGGCTCGTCGGCTCACTAACGCAGCTTGCTGCCGACATTTTGAAACTTGTTCGGCAAACTTTGCGGATCAAGACTCGTAAAAATATGGAAATAAACTTTGCCGGTCGTCGTTGGCAGTTTCAGTCGTCTGGGGAATATTCACCACGCTTTACCAGTCATGTAACTTCAAAAATACAGGAGTTAGGATGAGGTTTTCGATGATTTTTTCCATTTTTGCGGCTTGCTGCCGAGATGCCCATCACACGGCATGTGGGGAAAAATGCATTTTTCATTCCGATTTTTTTTCGTTCAACATCTAAATTTGTTTTATTTATTTTTCAAACAAGCAAACAATTTTCGAGAATCAAATTGATCAGGGTTTCGGCTTTCCAAAAGTATACAGTGTTTGATAGGTTTCCGTTAATACGAATGCAAAAAATAAAAGTGCTGTACCCATCGTGATAGCCAACAGGTTTGAAGCTAACCCGGATCGTATGGGTACGCACTCTCGTTAGCCCTGTTTACCGGGAATGATCGGTGAAAGGGTTAAATAATACCAGTATAAGTGTAATTCATTTTAGAAAACAATGGAATATTTCACTTTGCCTGTATTCATTTACGTTTTCATAAAATATGTGTGTTGAGTTAGTTTGGAATTTTCGCCATTTGCGCTTACCCCTCAAGACCCTCACCATTATCTTTTTATGGTAATTTTCTAAAGTCCAGTGATGGTCAAATCATTTACATAATAATTTTCCTGTATTCAGAAATGTTTTCTTTCCATTCTGCTTCTGAAATATTCTTGGAATGTTGCAAGCGTTTCCCTGATCTACACAATAAGAGCTCTACATATTACATGCACCCAGTGTCTTTATGAAGAAAGGTGACAGGGGAGACAACCCCCACCGTATTCGCCATACAGTAGTTGGTGTTGATTTGTAATGGCAAGTTATATGTAGAAGGATCATAACTGTTAAGAAGTTAACCTCGTTCCCACAGCCACGCACAGAAGTTCTTCCTACAGCAATAGGATATATAGTGGCTATATTTAGGAAAGCGTGAAGTCCCCTAGGAACAACGTTTGCCACAAACCAGGTCTGTTTCTGTTTTCCGCCATCTTTTAAGCCAAAAGGTGAACAAAGCAGATGACCCATTTGCAGTGATTCACGTAAATTAAATCTTCATTTTTTGTCGAACATTTGTCTACAGGATTGTCTGTCAATTCAGCCAGCTGTCAATATTTTCTTAACCAGAGATCAAGAGCTTGGTAATTGGTGTCAATCCGGCACTTTGGATCTGTGGGGTTTTCTGACTCGGAATGATCATCGGATAAGTTGACTCTTGTAGTGAATCCATGCGTGCATACTTCCAATTTTCATATCCGGCTAATATAATTTTGCTTTATGGATGTACATGTAACTCGGAAACTCTAGCTATGATAGGTGAATATAGGGTAAGGGGGCGTGGCATTCTCATCACATTCAGCAACAACAATAAAAAAATACACTCCTTAGCCGATTTTTTCGATGAATCTGATACAGTTTCATGGAGCTCACGACGTTTCGTCTCCTTTTCGATTGCTTGGAACCCAGTTTATGCTGCATAAACTTCAGTGGTAAGTAATGTCAACCGCCCATCTTCGTCACTCTCATAGGTAAAATCTTTCTCGAATGTGCATTTATTGAACGTTTTCACAGACACAGATTCACAGCTTCGGACAAAGGGTTATGCGGGACTTTATCCGCGTAACCAATGTGCGAATGAAACGATCGTTCGCGCAATTTGTGTAGCCCAGAAATTGGAGCGATATGCAAGAGGGACTGCCTAGCCTCGAACCTGAAATCATAACAATTACGTCACGCACCACAAACAACGCTGATTGGCTATCTTGGATTGATCAACCTAGACGGACAATTTCGCGCACTGTGCAGTGCAATACTGTAAACAGCCAATCAGCGTTGTTCCTAGTGCGTGACGTAATTTGTCCCATCGGTCAAAAGTTGTATTTTTTAATATATATATGTGTACAGTTATACTAATGCACTAGAGATCCTTGTTGAGAGGAATGTGTGAGACTACAAGTGTGGCTCTTCGCCATGGGACGGAACATCAAAGAGTTAGTGGAATTATTCCAACAGCCTATTTTACATTTAAATAGCCCCGTTTGAGTGCCTAAGGCTCTAGTTTTTTATACTTCCATATTTTCAAACTGGTATATTTTGCTAGTTTTCCAGTTGTACACTTACGTTGTCTAGTTGAGAAAATGAAAGTGGTCTCCTGATTCTGCGCAGCGGGCAACAAGAAGCCTGGTTGAGATTACTATTTATTCTAGATAAACGCATCAATTTTTATCTCGCCTTACGAAGTAAAGGGGAGATATTGTGATGAAATATTAATTTTTCTTCAAATTATGGCAAATGATTGTTTTCTGTTTAGGTGAATTGTACATGTAGGCCTCTACGTTTATACATGAACATGGTAAGTTTGCTGCAGTTGTCAGCTCTCATTGGATGATTACAAAACTTGGTACACAGGTTTCTTATGATTAGAGAATGTACCTGTGATATTTTTGAGATGAAATATTAATTTTTCTCCAAATTATGGCAAATGATTGAGTTTTGCGTTTAGCTGAAGTGCACATGTACATCTGTACACCACAGTTTGCTGCAGTTGTCAGCTGTCATTGAATGATTATGAAACTTGGTACACATGTTTCTTATGATTAGAAGATGTACCTGTGCTACTTAGGAGATGAAATATTAATTTTTGTTCAAATTTTGAGGGTTTTGTCTAAGTAATCTGCCAATAATAATGTACATGTACACCTGTACATGGAAAGTTTTCTGAAGCGGTCAGCTGTCATTGGATGAGTTTGACACTTGCTACCCAAGTTCAATGTGATTCAAGGCTGTGCATGTGCTATTTAAGAAATATGACATTAAATATGATTTTTTGTCCTAATTATTGCAGTTTAGACTTTGTACGTTTCCATTGATAAGGTTTTTGTTGGGCAAAAATTTACCTGTAGATCTGTACATGGAAAGTTTGTTGAACCTTTGGTGGGATGATTATAAAACTTGGTGGACATGTTTCATGTTTTCCTAGGTCACAGCTCTCCTGCAGTAATCCCACACGGGACTCACCTATCCAGCAGTAATCCCAGACCAAAATGGTCTATCCAGCAGTAATCCCATTTGACACTGGCCTATCCAGCAGTAATCTCACACAGAGCTGACCTATCCAGCAGTAATACCAAATGGCACTGGCCTATCCAGCAGTAATGCCACACGGGACGGACCTATCCTGCAGTAATCCCAGACCGGACTGGCCTATCCAGCGGTAATCCCACATGGGACTGGCCTATCCAGCAGTAATTCCACACGGGACTGGTCTAAGCAGAAGTAATATAACACTGGTCTGCAATATGCAGCAGTAATCACACATGGCAATGACCTATCCAGCCATAATCCTACATGGGACTAACCTATTCCGCTGTAATCCCACACAGGTTTAGCCTATCCAGCAGTAATCCAACATGGGACTGACCTATCCAGCAGTAATCTCACACTGGACTGCCCTATGCACCAGTAATCCGACGGCACTGACCTATCCGTCCTACATGGGATTGACTTCTATGCCAGTAATCCCACATGGGACTGATGTTATTGTCTGTACCAGATAATCTATTCCAGACATTATTTTCTGTACCACATCACCTATTCCAGACCTTATTGTTTGCTCTACATGTATGCTTTCAATACTGCTGCACCTTCGGCGGATGACCCCGCAAGGCGAGATGTTGGGGTTCTAAGAACGCTTGTTCTTCTATTGCACAGTATTAAAGGAGAAGAAAACATGTGACTAATGTATACACTGAATGATAGTTCTATCTCCCCCGTATCCAAAATTGTAAGCAAATATTTTTTGTGATTTTTTCGACTCGATCAAGTCGGCGTTCAACCTGCGCATGTGACGTCGCCCGGGCCTCGCCGCTCTCCAGCAGGGAAGGCGAAAATATGACATTTCATAGAGATGTATTACAAACCAAGCCTTTCTTACATTGGAATGATCACAATTGAATTTGACAGAAATAGGAACCGAACGTCGTGATGTGACTGAAATAGTGTTGAAAGACTAATAAACTCACTCCAATTTATTGCATCAGCCTCACTGTGCAAAAGTTCTTCTCTGATGCGTTTGGAGTAAAACCCTGCCGACCAACGTTATGCACCCAGCATTGGAAACCGATGAAATGCCACAGTCTTCTTTTTGGAAGGTTTAGCTTCCCAGTTCTGTTACAACAGCCAAATGCCACACATTGCAGAATATTAGCACACTACCACTATCAAATTATAACGGCATATGATACAAAATATAAACCTGCAGTCCTGCAAAGTATGAGAAGAAATCGTTCTTCTCATACTTTAACGTACAGGGCGGAAGTGAGTACATGTATGAGCCCAGATGACGTCCTGCACAATAAGTTTTCGGCATTTCTGATTGGTTAAAATAGACGCAAGCCCTTGTAATGGCTGCACTTATGAATCTGTCCACTGGCTCCAGTTAGATCGGTGGTAAAAAATCGCAAAAAATATTTGCTTACATTTTTGGATACGGGGGAGATGGATTCAGTGTACATTAGTCACATGTTTTCTTTTATCAATCCATCGATACAGTGAAAATTACATGTGTATACTTACATATTTTTGAGGCATGTCATTTGACTGGTTTCTAAAACAGATTTCCGGTTTCAGGAACATGCCATGATGCCAGTCTACTGTGAATGTAGTAGTTGACCATTTTCATACATCTATTGTGCAAAGGCAATGTATTTAGTCTTCGGGAATTTACTGTGAAGTAAAAACTAACGGTTGTTTCAGTTGTTTCCTAAACTGGTCAGTTTACGAAACCAGACAATGCACTGTATGAAGTCATGCAGTTGTGAGTGATGGGATGTGTACTGCAACTATAACACGAACATATAATTATGCACGTAATTGTAATATAACAGAATAATTTTGGTGAGAAAAAGTCAGCAAAATTACACAATTGCATTGTCAGTTTTGTGAAGTAGATTATATCTTGTAAATGTGGGTTAGATGCTGAAATTTGTCATTGCCGTTTGGTACATTTTTCGGGGCACAGTACAGCCATAAAAACAGGATTCAGCAGGGCTTAAAATTAACACCCTTTTACTTGCCCAAGGCAAGTAAAATTTGTTTGGGACAACCAACCTCGGTGATGCTATTGCCCAGGGGCAAGTACCTCAAAATTTATGAAAATCACTCAGCTTATAGAGGAAAAAAAATGCCACACACCGGTTCTCGTCAGATCACCGAAGTTAAGCAACGTTAAGCTCGGTCAATACTTGGATGGATGACCGGATGCTCTACTGGCTGGGCTGATCAGTGTCCAGGGTGAAAGGAACTGTGAGCACTCGTGTTCTGGCACATGTAGGCACCGTCATGATATGACTGAAACAAGGTTGAAAATGACAAACCCTAATACTCACTTACTCACTATGAAAATCACATTCTTTAGCCAAAATAACATTTTTTTGTGTCAGTAGATACATTAGGGGGACACGATGTGTCACCTACCAAAATGTAGGTCAAGGTCAACGTGAAATTGTTAAAACCATGATTTTTTTTTTGTCCATTGAGAAATTACAAGGAGACAGTTTGTCATGTACCAAAATTTAGGTCAAGGTCAATAGGCAAGGCTACTGTGACCCCAGAATCAAGAAATTTAAAAATTTACTTTTTTTGTGTCAGTAGGTCAAGGTAAATGTGACCCGAAAAACAAGAAATCATTAAATGTCACATTTTCATATGCCTTTCCAAAATGAGATCATGTAATGGGATGTTGCGTTCTGTCCATTCATCCATTAACATTATCCATTTTCAAGGTATGGATTGGAGCCAAATTTTGAGTATACCTTACTCGAATGGCAAAGAAAAGCCATACATTTTCAGATTAATTTCTCAAAGGTCAAGGTCACAGTCCCCCAAAACTGAATCAAGTTTAGCTGACTATATGTGTTAGGTTGGAATATTCCGATTTCTTTCCTCTACATGTACAGTGTTTTCCCTAAAAGCAGGCTGCCAGCGGTTTGCATACATGTACTCACTCTCGGACCGCCGGCTGTAAATCTGGTGCTGTGGTAGACACCAAGACAGAATTTTACAAAAATGACATGGAATTAGCTTGTTACCTGGTACTCAACTTGGTCGGGAAAACGTTGGAAGCTATTCGCAGCCTGAAAACGTCTTTAGATTTTATTTTGAGCCTGCGTTTTATGACATTTTGCAGTGCCATGGAACGACTTTTTTTTTGCGACTATCGATTACGACAGCAGCACTATCTTCGTTGTGGTATTGTGCAGCCAGAGTTGTCCCCCTTCTTGTTGTTTGCTTGCAAAACTTAATGAATATGGAATCCTCCGATCTCTGGAAGAGTAACTAGTGTTGAGCAGTCGTTTGACAACATGTGCTCGGACACGCCAGCGTGAGTTGTTGGATGTTTGTTTTTCCTTTCCGTTTCAAAATGTCTTGTTTTGTTTCCCTTTAATAATAGCATAGAATGTATTTCCAAGAACAAGCCAAGTAGTCCCGGGAGATCTCCAGCATCTGGGGGACAAAAGCTGTTGTATTCAGATAAAAACCTCTCTAGAAGCACCATTTCTACTGGTCATTTGAAAAAAAATTCTGCATACCAGGGAGGTTGATCCCCCCTCGTATTCCCCCTCTTTAAATCGCTATGCTCCCTCAATTCGGTCGCGATGCTCCCTCAGGGACACCTACTATGTACAACTAGAGGTTCCGCTTTGACCCTTGAGTTGCCGCTCCGGCATGAAGCCTATGCTGGTTGTTTTTTTAAGCAAAGACATATGTCTCCCCCAACCTCCCACCTTGCCTTGAGTGGGCACATAATTTAAGGGAAATTGCTATAAAATGAATGTAGCAATAAGTATCCTAAACAAAGTTGCGCATCTAAAAATATTGGCCTAATCCCAATCGGCGGGGTTTTTCTGGACACACGGAGAAATGTACAAATTTGACAAATGTGGCCACATTTCTCTATAGAGAATGTGGCCACATTTTTGAAGAATCATTTTCCATTAATAAAGAACTGAGAATAGTAGTAGATCCAGTGATTTACAAGTGCGCCAAAGCGAATCCCAAACACAAGTCATTTGAAAATCAGAAAGGTGATACCGTAATTTTCTTACCGGTCCATATGCGATCTATAGGCTATACCGACAAAAAACGTTTCCCGATGTCTTTACACTTATTTGGTTGTGACGCATTCTTGTCCAATTGTTATTGACAATCGTGGATGGGAACTATTTACTATTAAAGAGTATCATAAATGAATGAGAAGTCGGAGAAAAGTTGTGGAAATGCAACGGTAATGACAAGCATTTCGCAGCAGGCATGCAAATATTTACAGTTCTAGCAGATATCAACTGTGCTTCGATTGACTGAAAGCTAGAAACCACGCCTACATTTTCATCATTTCAGCCAATCAAAGCGCTTGTTACAGTTTTGATAAATAAGAGGTTGATATCCGGGCATTTTTTATGTCTTGATCAACAACAACTCACGGATAAAACAGAACGGTAAATGCATTTTTCTTTATGAAATAAAGTTTTTTACTTATTCGTGAATCGTTTCCATCCATCAGATGCCGTAGATTATATCCAGCAACGTGTAGAAATCATGCGTGGACCATTGATGATTTCATTCACGTAGTTTCGAGACGTGAACTGGAAATTTTCAATGCATGAATTTATTTCTCATTTTTAAAGACATCGTAAAATCTCTCATTTTTTACACAGTGAAACTGACCTTACTGACATATGCGTTCGTGTGCAAACACGGATTAACAAGTGAAGAAATTAAAACAATAGCACAGTTCATTTCCCGCCTAATCACCCACGCCAGCACTCAATCACAATAGATCTTCACTTCTTTACTTAGCTAGCTACTGTAAAGATCGTGTGTAAAGCTCCAGCGTATTACGGAAGGATTTTACGTTTACAACGAGTGATAACATCATCTACAAGTCTACAAAGCAACGAAAAGATCAAGTTGGGAAGTATTCTTGTGTATATCTGTCGATAAAATAATGGCCTCTATGTTCTGTTCCGTCTGTGGGAAGTCTAAATCAACGACCGACTTACATTCTGTTTGTCTTGCGTGTCGAGGCAATATTGCTTGTGATTGTACCCATAGATGTCAGGAGTGTCAACAATGGCCCGATGATTTATTTCAAGATTTAATGACCGGGTCTCGTGCGGGTTCCCTTCCCCCTGGTTTAATGTCGGAGACTAATATCATGACTCCGCCCTCCCATTTTATTGAAAATGGGACGGCGAAGAAGCCTGCATCGATTGGCAGTCCTTGGATGGGCCCTTTACGTTCTTTATTAGATAAAGGTATTGCGCCAAGCACTAGTACTTTTGTTTCTGATCTGTCCACAGGTAAAAGGAAGAAACAGGTAAAAGTAATGGGGTCCGTCCTAGATGAAGGTACGGGAGAGTCAGCCGAGGTCACAGTGGAACTAGATCTTCCCGAAAGTGTGTCCCCCATGGAAATCGAGACGAACGAGATGAGGACCACTTTGACTCCGGGCATAAACACTGGTGACGTTGTAAGTACGCCCGTATGTGCTGTTGGGAATGATATCACTGGGGGGACTCCCGCTGGGAATACCCCGATATCTAATAATTCCCAGGTGTCGTTTGTTGGTCGTCAACCAATTTCGACACTCCCTGTTGCTCCAGGGGCAGCCTTAGGCATGGTAAGTGGTGCTGTAAATAACTATGGTGTAATACCAGGTATAGTTAATTTCAGCACAGCAGACAATACCTCTGGTGGATATAGAGACAATGTATCCATGGTCTTACCAGGAGTAAACTCCACGACCTTACGTAATACCCCAGTCACGGGAGTTATCACGCAAGGCCGGGTAGGATTAAATCCCTTGCAATTGAACACCTCTGGGTTGACAAACGCAGGGGATCGAGGTCATTGTTCTGCAGGAACAATGCCAGTTTCACACTTAATACCTCAGAGTGTTAATAGAAACAATACGGCATTGTTCCAGTCACAACAGGGTATGACTGAGAATGGTTCTGGGTCGGGTGTCATAAACCCATATAGGGCTCATTATCAACTTCCTGTCAGCCAATTCCGGTCGCCTGCGGGTTCCGGTATGGTTAACTCCGGGATTCCGGTTAGGACTTTTCGTCCTTCCGGTCCCACTATAAGGAGGCCTGTTGTGACAAACCCCGGTGGGTTGAGACTTCCGGTTCGTCCGGAAATGCAGTGGGCTAGGCCTATTGCATCCCCTTATAGGCGGGTCTCTAATAGTCCACAAATCAATACGGGAGTTCCGGTTATTGATGGTTCTCTGTCTGCTGTTATTCTGCAAAGAATGGAACAACAGGCAGCTGAACTAGATCAGTTCCGGCGACTTTTGACTTCCGCTTCCGGTACTGTTCAGGTTCCATCCCCGGTTCCGACACAGCTTCCGGTAGTATCGTCTGATCCGATTGATTTGTCTACTGACCCATCGATGAGACGTCAGGGGGTCGCGCAACGTCAATCCATTGAGGATAATGACAGTGATCATGATCCGGAGAGACGTTCATATTCAGAGGTACTAGAAGCTCTGTACGAGTTGTACCCTAATATGTCACGACCCCCTCCGCCGACATCCTCTCGCCTACATACTATGGCAGAGGCTCCGTCGACAACTACCATGCAGACGTCGTCACTTCCTGCGTCAGATGCCATTCATGGTTTATGTTCCGTTCTTGATACGGTTTTAGCCCAGCCTAAAACAATGCAGGAACGTATTACAAGAACGGGAAAACGTGCACTCTTTAGACCGGCTTCCGCTTCGGCACCACTTCCGGTGGAGAAGCCCACGTCTAGAGCGTACGGAATTCATGATTCGGCATATGACTTTAAGGCCGCGGAACCGGAACCTGATCTTGCCGACATATGTAAAGGCAACAAGGTCCCTTCCAAGGTCTTGATCCCGCTAACTGATAAGCAGTCTTCTACTATTGAAGAAGCTGCGCGGCAGGGGGTAGCCATAGCCTCTCACATGGACTGGTTTCTAACGGCCATATCCACTGTGTTGAGCAGGTTGTCGCGTTCGCAGTTAGCAGCCAGTAGTAGTCCTGAGCTACAATTACTGGCGGATCTTCAGAACGTGGCTGCTAAAGCTAATGCTGATGCAATGGCTTTAGCCGCGTTCAATGCTGCGATGGTTGTTCATCTGAGACGACAAGCTTACTTGTCTTCCGTTGTCAACCATGCTCCTGATATAGTCATTCGTACTTTGAAGGAGCAATCGCCAGCATCTTCGCTGTTGTTTAATGGCATTATACCGTCTCTAAGGGATACGGTGGAGAAGGCTAAGCCTAATCCTCCGCCTAGAGCGGGTGGTATGGGGACAGGAAAACGTATTTCTACGGACACTTCCGGTCCACCAGCCAAGCAACCTAGGCCGACTACTTCCGCTTCCGGTCCAAAAGGGAAGTCTCAAGCGGCGGGTCGCATGCCACAACAGCAAGGCCAGACCAATCCCAACTATAAAGGTAAAGGGAAAGGTCGTGGCAAAAAGCAGCAGGGCCGGTGACGATTCGGGCCATGTCAATCTCATGACATGGCGGGACCACGAATTGCCTCAACTTCCGGTCCCGCCGAAATCCAGTCTCCCGGTCGGGGGACGACTTCAAGGATTTTGGCGGAATTGGCAAAAACTGGGGATGGATCCGTGGGTAATCCGTACTATTCGATACGGTTACCCCCTAGAATTTACTATAGATCCACCCCTTACTGCTGCTCCCAAGCCCTCCCGTATACCTATACGGAAGGCACACCTTCTGGTAACACAGGCATCTGTGGACAAACTTATCCAGAAGCATGCAGTAATAGAACTTCCGGTCCACGACCGGTCCCCCGGGTTCTATTCTCCGGTCTTCCTTGTGCCAAAGAAGGATACACCGGAAATGCGCATGATAATAAATCTGCGCAGGCTGAACAAGGACTTCCTGATGAAAACCCCTCACTTTCGGATGGAGTCCTTCCGGTCCATCAGGACCGCTCTGGTTCAAGGGGAATGGTTAACTTCCTTGGATCTTCGGGACGCTTACCTGCATATCCCGATTCATCCAAGTTACCGGAAGTACCTGAGATTCCTGGTCGGTGCTCGCCGTTTCCAATTCCAGGTTCTACCTTTCGGTCTAGCCAGTTCCCCTTGGATCTTCACCAGAGTATTTCAGCCAGTGGCGGCGTATCTGCACAGTCGAAGTATCAAATATCATTTTTACCTAGACGATTCCATTATCAGGAATATGTGCAGAATACAACTCCGATGCGATACAACATTTGTATGGCACATCCTCGAACTACTGGGTTATCTCCCACACGAGGAAAAATCGGAGATAACACCGTCACAACAACGGAACTTCCTAGGCGTGGCGTACGACACCAAATTGGTCATTGCTCGGCCACCGGAAGTTCGTTGGTGCAAGATATGTCGCGACATTCCACTGTTCATCAGACATTCTTGCCGCACTGCCATCCAGTTTGCATCAATAATCGGTCTACTGACATCCACACAGGATGTCACACCACGAGGCCGATTACAGTTACGGCCACTAATGATCTATTTAAATCAGCATTGGCCACACAGGCACAGGAATCCCATGATTCCTGTCACAGAGGAAGTCAAACATCACCTATTATGGTGGATGGACCCTCTCAACGTGATGCCTGGTGTAACACTGCTTCCGTTTCAAGCTACTCATCAGCTGTTCACGGATGCTTCGATGCAAGGATGGGGGGCCCACCTCGGATCCAAGTCGATATCAGGCTATTGGACTCCGCAGGAGAGGTTACTCCATATCAATGTGTTAGAGTTCATGGCCGTCAATCGAGCAATACTCTTATTGATACAGGACCTCAAAGGCCAGTCGGTTCTGGTAGCTACAGACAACACAACTGTCTTAGCTTACATCAACAAGATGGGGGGAACTCGGTCCTCGAAGCTTCTGAAGCAGACCGAGATACTCTACCATCTGTGCTGGCAGAACGATATCATACTTCGTGCCAGACACATACCAGGACATCTGAATGTACTAGCCGACGCACTGTCGAGAAAACATCAGATTATACCGACGGAGTGGCAGCTTCACACAGACATTCTGCGCCAAATCGCTCAGATTTGGGAACAACCGCTGATAGATCTGTTCGCTACTCACCTGAATCATCAACTCCCTCTGTATATGTCCCCTGTACTGGATCCTCTAGCAGTGGGAGTCGATGCTCTATCGCAGGATTGGACGGGTCTAATAGCGTATGCTTACCCGCCCCCTTCAATCCTGCCTCTAGTTCTACAAAGATACGCGCGCATCCATGCGTGGTTTATCTAATTGTCCCTTGGTGGCCAGCTCGTCCGTGGTTTCCCGACCTTCTGGAATTACTGGTAGACGTCCCAAGACGACTACCTCTTTGGGAAAAACTACTTCGTCAACCGAAGTCAGCAATTTTCCACCACAAACCTCAGGCATTCCATCTGCACGCTTGCAAGTGCTCAAGGATCAGCTCACTGAGGTTGGGTTTTCTAGGGAAGCTTCGAGAAGAATGGTCGCTTCCACTCGATCCTCCACATCAGCTTGTTATCAAGGGAAGTGGAGGGTCTTCCATGAGTGGTGTACTGGAAGAAACATTGATGCCCGTTCTGCCTCTGTTCAGCAGATAGCAGATTTCTTGTTACACCTGTTTCAAGACAAGGGTCTTGCTCCATCTACGGTGGATGGTTACAGATCTGCATTATCTAGGATTATTAACCTGTCTACTGGCGTTAATCCTGCCTCTGATCCTAATCTAACAGCTCTGGTTAGATCGTTTAGGATTGACAGGCTTGTCTCTGTACCAAAACTTCCTAAATGGGATTTAGCATTAGTTCTACGGAGTTTATCAGAACCCCCGTTCGAACCCATAACTACAGCCGATCTGAAATTCCTATCCTACAAAACAGTTTTTTTGTTAGCCTTGGCTTCAGCGGCTCGCGTGTCAGAACTACACGCTTTGGATGCTAGGGAAATTAGGCATGATTCTCGATGGACTTATGTGGTACTTACTACCATTCCTGAATTTGTAGCCAAGAACCAATCTCTGTACGACACTTCTTGTAGAGAATTTAGGGTTCCAGCTTTAGCTGATTTCCTTTCCTCAGGGTTAGAATCGGACAACCTTATGTGTCCGGTTCGTGCCCTTACTGTATATATTAGTCGCACTAAAGTACTACGTGCTGGGCGAAGGCGATTATTTATACCATTTTGTCCCCGGAGCCAACAAGAGATATCTAAAAACACTATCTCTTCTTGGCTCTCCAAAACTATTAGGTTAGCCTACGATGGAGTGTCATCGATGCAGGCTGCGTTGTGTGATGTCTCTGCACATGAGATCAGGGCGCTTGGGGCGTCCTGGCCTTTGTGGACCAACAGGTCGGTAACTGATATTATGAGGGCTTGTTTTTGGAGATCTCACACAACCTTCGCATCATACTACTTGAGAGACATGACACTTATCAAGGACGACCTATTTTCCTTGGGACCACTGGTGACAGCGCAGCAGATCACCGGGGTCGGGTCAGCACACAGACACTAGAGGCCTGTGTGTTTTTATCGGTTTTTAATGGTAAGAACACGTTTCCTCATAAAAAACTTTCTTTTAAAAAAGGGGGGGGCACGTGTATATAACTTCCATTATGTCAGCGCCGATGAGCCTGGGAGGTCTGGGCTTACTATAGGGACAGTGTCTACGATACCGTTATATGACCCTGTCGCTATTGAGTCTTTATGGAAGCCTATTCTTATTTAAGTTTTATGGCCAGCATGAAGTCTCTTGCTGACTTCCGTCTAATCCTCACGCCATTAGTCGCTGTCACTTGGACTTCCCTCCGTCCTGCTTTGGGATTCTCGCATATGTCAGTAAGGTCAGTTTCACTGTGTAAAAAATATAATAAATTTACATGTAATTTTTACATTTTTAAACTGAAACTTACCTTACTGACAAAGTGATGGTCCCACCCGACCTCCCCGCTTGGGATCTTTACATTTACGCGTAAGAAGTGGAGATCTATTGTGATTGAGTGCTGGCGTGGGTGATTAGGCGGGAAATGAACTGTGCTATTGTTTTAATTTCTTCACTTGTTAATCCGTGTTTGCACACGAACGCATATGTCAGTAAGGTAAGTTTCAGTTTAAAAATGTAAAAATTACATGTAAATTTATTATTTTCTCTTATATTTTACAAGATATTGTTGTATTATTTATCATGAAAAATGGTTCTACTGAAATGTGGCCACATTCTCTATAGTATAGGGAAATGTGGCCACATTTTTTTATAGAAAGCGTGTCCAGAAAAACCCCGCCGATTGGGATTAGGCCAAAATATTAATTACAAAGAGGCAATTATTATTGTTGCAGTAACCCAGTGAGGAGTCGGGATTTATATAGCAATGAGTGGATTGTCGACATCTACAGCGTCCAACCAATGTGAAATACATGTAATTGTGAAGCATCAACTATTTCGAAACTGATCACATTATAGGAAAGATGCAAAACATACAAGAGCCACACCTATAGTATACATGCTGTACCGTATAGAAGTTTCATGCATCTGCCTTCAGTAGTTTCCAAGATATGGAGTGAACAAAAATTGGACAGAGAGATAAGCACATTTTGCATGGACCCACGCAAGCACTAGCTCACATCCAAACCTAATTAGATCATAAGGCCATTTCAATGAAGCTTTCATCCACGTTTGGTGAAATTCCGTCGAGTAGTTCTCCAGATATCTTGCAGACAAGGTATGTATAGACATGAACAATTAGATGGACGGACGGACGATGGACATGGATAAATGCACACACACACCCAAACCTAATCAAATGAGGGGGCTATCCCAATGAACCTTCCATCCAAGTTTGGTGAAATTCTGTCCAGTAGTTCTTCAGATATCTTGCAGAAAGGGCCTGTATACATATACATGTACAAGTACATGGACAGACGGACGGACACCGAACATGGACGAACGCACACACAAACCAAAACCTAATCAGATGAGAGGGCTATCCCAATAAAGCTTCCATCCAAGTTTGGTGAACTTCCGTCCCGTAGTTCTCCAGATATCTTGCAGACAAGGCCTGTATATACATGTACAGGTAGATGAACGGACGGACGGACACCCGACACGGATGAATGCATGCACACATACACCAAAACCTGATCAAATGAGGGGGCTATCCCAATGAAGCTTCCATCCAAGTTTGGTGAAATTCCATCCAGTAGTTCTCAAGATATCTTGCAGACAAGGCCTGTATATACATGTACAAGTAGGTGGACGGACGGACACGGATGAATGCATGCACACACACGAAAACCTAATCAAATGAGGGGGCTATCCCACTGAAGCTTCCATCCAAGTTTGGTGAAATTCCATCCAGTAGTTAAGATATCTTGCAGACAAGGCCTGTATATACATGTACAAGTAGATGGACGGACGGACACCGGACATGGATGAATGCACGCACACACAAAACCTAATCAAATGAGGGGGCTATCCCAATGAAGCTTCCATCCAAGTTTGGTGAAATTCCATCCAGTAGTTCTCAAGATATCTTGCAGACATGGCAAGGGGACGGACAGACATCCAGACATCCATCCATCCAGACAGCACAAACACTAGATGTCTCCCCCCAACTAATTAAGACTGCTACTTTTTGTCCTCTGCCACGAAGTGGTGGGAGGACTTGGAAATGCTAGCTGTCCGCCCTTCCGTCCGTCCCACATCTTGTGAACGCGATATCTCGAGAACAATTTGAGCAATCGACTTCAAACTTGAGAATGTGCTTCACATCAGTTAGACAGCCATTGGTATTGATTTTCCCGGAGGTATGTAATCCAAGATGGCTGCCATTGATCATATTGGATTCTGTCCATCCCACATCTTGTGAATGCGATATCTTGAGAACAATTCGACCAATCGACTTCAAATTTGGGAAAGTTTTTCACATCAGTTAGACGGCCATTGGTATTGATTTTCACCGAGGTACATAATCCAAGTTGTACCATTGACCATATTTGATTCCATCCGTCCCAAATATTGTGAACGCGATATGATCAATCGACTTCAGACTTGGGAAGGTTCTTCACTTAGATGGCCGTTGGTATTGATTTTCACTGAGGTACATAATCCAACATGGCTGCCATTGACCATATTGGATTCCATCCATCTCGCATCTTGTGAACGCGATATCTCAAGAACAATTTGACCAAGCGACTTCAAACTCGAGAATGTGCTTCACATCAGACGGCCATTGGTATTGATTTTCATTGAGGTAGTATGTAATTCAAGATGGTCGCCATTGACCATCTTGGATTCCGTCTGTCTCTCATCTTGTGAACATGATAGATTGAGAACAACTCAACCAATTGACTTCAAAATTGAGAAGGTGCTTCACATCAGTCAGATGGTCATTGGTATTGATTTTCACTGAGGTAAGGATTCCGTCAATCCTGCATCTTATGAAAACGCGGTATCATGAGACCAATTCGTCCGATTGACTTCAAACTTGAGAAGGTGCTTCACATCAGTTAGACGGCAATTGGTATTGATTTTCATAGAGGTAGTATCTAATTCAAGATGGCTGTCATTGACCATCTTGGATTTCACTCGCCCATATTGTACCCATCTGTGTTGTGAATGCGATATCTTGATCTATTCCACCCATCCATTTATAAACCTCACCATCCACAAATCCATATACAACTACAGACTTACATTCCAGTGTTACACTACTCATTACTGCTTCCCAAACCTCAACTTGTCCCAACAATTCCAGATAAACGTCTTTTTCCACATACACATAATCCACTTTCCAAGTTTAAACTTTACCCGCTCTCAAACAGGCTACTTGCATGGCGGAGGACATGTTAGCTACTCCGCTTGTTTTTTATAGGGACAACCCTGCATGTGTATGGCATTTGTCCTGTGGAGTTGTCTCCCGTGTTTGAAATGGCTACATTTAGTTTAAACTGTTGTGAAATAAAAACCATACATTTTCTAATTTAACAGGATGAGGGGTCCTTTATGAACTTCATACCTGTTAACTCAAGAACAAAGCTTTACTTCATCATTTTCTTCTTCCTTCATGAAAAATTCTCTCGCCTAAAAGAAATCAATTTGCAGGAAAACTACTATTTTCTTGTGTTTGACTATTGTCGATTTCAGTGTGGGATATGTGAGCTCTCCACTCTTGTTTCAAGGTAAACTTACCAAGAGTTAAGCCCATTTTAGTTTATCGTTCAATATAAGATGTGATATATGTTACATTCCTAGAAGCACAAAATCGTAGACCTTTCTCTGGATTGCTAGCTAACAATTGGAATCAAGGCTATTAAACAATCTTGAAATTTGGACCAATGTAATTCCAGATATACGGCCGTATATTGAAGCCCCTTGGGCTCTTGTTGTGCTTTACTATATACTTCGTTGATAGTTTATATAAAATCCATCTCTGATTTCTTTTATCAAGGATTGGCAGCTATTTATTTCAAGTTCCCAGGGCTTATTCACCAACCTTGTAAAAGTTACTGTTGATATAGGCCTACATACTTTTAAGTTGAAAATATATTGACCACATTATAAGCCCAAGTGATTTTCAAAAGGCCTGTTTAATCAATAAGCTGATGTATGAACTGCTCTCAAACTATCAAAACCTGAAATTGTTGGAAACTGCACCTGTCCATGCTTGTGCAGTAATGTTCGAAGCTAACTTGACATATTGGAATTAACGTAGTATATGAAATGTAAATTTATAAGCTAAAATGATAGAAAAGAATTTGGGACAAGTGGTTTATTTTTGGGACAACCAGAATGTCAGAAGTGGTTGTCCATGGACAAGAACTTGAAAAAACTTAATTCGAGCGTTGATGCACAATACATCATAGGGAAGAAATAAGGGTAAAAACATTGTCAGGTTTCACAGCTAAGACTAGCTGTTTGAAAATTACATATATATTTTTGTATACTGGCCCACTGACACATTGTTGCGAATTTCAAAACCTGGCAAACCTGGATTGGAAGTAAAACCGCGAAAGATAATTTCTGCATATATTAAGACATCTACAGTAACTAAAGAGATAAATAAGCTAATAGAGATCATGATGGCATGTATTCGCTCCCCTTAAACGAGGCTTGTATAGAGTTTATATGTCTCGAGTACAATGTTCACCATGATTCATCATGTCCATATTCTTTGACAATACCTTCATCAATTCACAGGCTAGTCTACGTTCTTGGACTGCAGTCCTCCTATCTCAGAAGATCCTGGCTTCAATGGGTCGTGTGATCAGTCCTGCATACAATCTCCCCTTCCATGGGTCGTGTGATCAGTCCTGCATACAATCTCCCCTTCAATGGGTCGTGTGATCAGTCCTGCATACAATCTCCCTGTAATTCCCATTACATGTACTCTGCCGATGATAGTCTGATTTATGCTGTGGGTATGATAATGTAGGTGAAGGAGAGGAGAACATTGACACAGCAGCGACCATCCTGTGGTTTCAGCAGTACTGATACTATGGAGGGGACAGGGGACAGGTCCCCTCGTGAAGTTAGCCCCAGCTCCACTGGATTTGGCAGTCCCATCTCATCATCCTACTCTGTGCTTTATGAAGATAATTCCGGTACGACTCCACAAAATGTGGTCGCGACTACCACCCCCACCACACAGATATCCCCGTCGACGGCATCATTGCCCCACTCCAGTATAGTGTGTGTTCCATCATTGCCGACACCGTCAGACTTGAACAAGCAAGTGACGCGCTTGTATTACATGCCCAAATCAAACAGCAAGATTTACCCTATCAAACATATCCACACCCTGAAAGTCCCCCGTGCGACAGGACCAGCCGTGATTTCAGCAGATCAAACCTCCGGCAATATCCAGCTGGGTAGTGGCCCAACCTCATCCACTGGCATACCAACATCTCCACGTGTAATACATGTTCACCACATTCGCCAACCTGCTCCAGGTACTCCACAAGGCCGCCAACAGACACAGACAAGCCTCCTGCAGTCAGGGAGCCATTTGCGGCATGTCACAGTTGGTCAACAGCATGTCATAGTGGGTCAACAGCATGGAACAGTCAGTCAACAACGGAGCACAGTCCGTCAACAGCCGAGTGTTGTCGCAGTTACCTCCAACTCATTTATTCAACAACATACTCCACAGCAACGTTTTAGTCCATACATCCCGTCGGGTACATCCAATCCGCAGAATACAGCTGTGATTAGGCTGCAGAGTCCCACTGGTGTTAATCTACCACGAATTGTTAGACTTAGTCCTCAGCAAGTTCTTAGTCCACAACATTCTGCACATGAGCCAGCACAGCCATTGGGTCAGATCATCCAGTCAGCCAATACGAACGTTGTCCAGTTACTGCCTTCTTGGCTACAACAGAGTCGGGATGTTGCCATGGACAATGCTTCAGAGTTTCAGGTAACCAAAACAGCAACCTACTAGATCAGGCCTTGCATTTTGATGAGGCCAAGCAGCTTAGGTCCTGTGATAGGCCTGGAGTTCCCAGGGCTTATTCACCAACCTTGTAAAAGTTACTATTGATATAGGCCTACATACTTTTAAGTTGAAAATATATTGACCACATTATAAGCCCAGGTGATTTTCAAAAGGCCTGTTTAATCAATAAGCTGATGTATGAACTGCTCTCAAACTATCAAAACCTGAAATTGTTGGAAACTGCACCTGTCCATGCTTGTGCAGTAATGTTCAATGGGAACAAGTCAAAACTGCACGACTACCTGCCCATGCTTGTGCAGCCTTGTTCATTAGGAAGAAGCCAAAACTGCACCTGTCCATGCTTGTGCAGAACTGTTCAGTGGGAACAAGTCAAAACTGCACCTGTCCATGCTTGTGCAGTACTGTTCAATGGGAACAAGTCAAAACTGCACCTGTCCATGCTTGTGCAGTACTGTTCAATGGGGACAAGTCAAAACTGCACCTGTCCATGCTTGTACAGTACTGTTCCAATGGGAACAAGTCACAACTGCACCTGTCCATGCTTGTTCAGTACTGTTCAATGGGAACAAGTCAAAACCCATTGTCATAATTCTGGGGTCAAATCACAGATATGAAACTTTTTATGTCTTGCAAATAGAATTCTCCGACACTGTAAACTATGAACCAGTGAAAAATCTCTGGCTCTGATGAGGATCGAACTCAAACTTAGGAAAACAAGTCCTACCAAGATAACAAGCACAACTTGGGAGCAGCTCACTTGGTCGATCCCATATACAATTTTATCCCCGCCCCCGGCATATAGCAATAGCCACAGAAGTCTGTCCATCTGTCCGTCTTTCTGTTCATCCATATTTCTTGTCAATGCAAATCCTACACTTTTGATATGATTCACATAATACCTGGTGGATATTACTGGCACAGTCTGAAGATGTGTATGTGCTCTTCCCATTGACTGGATTTTGTCTTAGTGAGTTTATTATGCCCTTTGCAGTTCAAAATACTGCAGATTAAATGATATCTTGTCAACACAATTCCTACACTTTTGATACAGTTCACATTTTTGAGACATTCTGGAGATGTGCATGTACTCTTCAGGTTGATGGAAGATTTTTACTCAACTAGTTGCTCTTCACAGTTCAAAATATGTACTGTAGATTAAATAATGTCAATGCAAGTCCTCCTACACTTTTGATACCTTTCCCATGATAATTGGTGGATATTATCAGCAGTCTGGAGACGCACATCTCCTCGAATGTGATGTTCAAGTACATTGTATCACATTGCACATCACTGATTTCCTACACACAGAATTACAATTGTTCTCCATCTTCCCAGTTCACCGACACTGCTCTCGTAAATGCAGATGACAATTGCCACTATTATTCATTGTGCATAAAATTTGTATGGGTTCTGCGATTGGTATCTCACAGATATGGAGCCTAAGAATAAGTTCTTTTTAAATATCCATGCTTGTAAACAGTGAGAATTACTGGAAGCACAATGCCCGTTGTTTGCCACGATACATGTAAATATAAGTAACAGCTTTTAATGCTTCTTTGGTACATGTAAATGCTGTAGCTAAGACATTTTCATTTGAAAAAATTAACAGTTCAATAAACAGTGAGTTTGTCGACAAATTTTGCTGCAGCTGATTTTTTTCTATTTCAAGGCATGAAAATTGAGTTCAATCACAAGTTTAAAAGCATAGAACCCAATTCTTCTGTTATCTGAAGTTTTAAGTTCTGAGTGAATAGAATGGGAGCAACCCAAATCCAAGGATGACGAGTTACCTAATTATTCGATAATAGCAATGGAACTTTCAAATAAATGGCAAGATGATTAAATTAATTAGGAATTAAAGATGATCAAATGAGCAGGAATTTGATGAAATTGTCCAAAATTATGGAAATATTCCATTATACATGTATCTTGAATGTCTTAATTTTAGGTGAGTTTATGTGTTTTGGGTAATTTTAAGTGATTTTTGGTGACCTATGAGAATGAATGATTGAATGTTTCCATACAATTTACGACATGTATATCTCTGAAAGATACATGTAAACCTATCTTATTTTGATGTGGAATGATTGGATCTTCTAAAAATTATCAGTCCATTTGATTCCTTTTTACCCATATTGATAGATTCCTACCACGTCCCTCGAGATGTCTTCAGTTACCCAAGCTCTTGCCAAGTCTGTTGTCTCTGTCGCATGTACAGAGCCGAATGAGTCAAATTCCACCACAACACTGAACGATCTGACTGTTGTCGAGCCCTTGCCCTTGGATACTAATTTATCCGCTGACCCAAATAATGCGGAAGATTATAATCGGAGACTGCTGGACTATGTCAACAGAACTCTGGTAAGATAATTGTGCATGTTATATTTGATCTGATTGAGTTGTCCCTCCAGAGTGTGAAGTAATCGGTAATCAGAGGTAACCATAGCATTGATTTGGCTCGTGGGATAATTAGCTGCATGTAGCACTCATCCCTGGCTGGAGATGTGTAAAATTTCAATTTCATGATATTCAATTTCGTGTAAATTTACAAAGTCGCAAAATTGTACCCAGTATGATCCCTGTTCATTCTTGGTTCAATTGAAGCTCACAGGAAGTGATTATCGCATTAACCCTGTTCTCATGAGGCTTTTCGTAAATTGTGTTTGATCTAAACCCACAAACACATTGCCATGTGTCTCCATAATGATACATGCGTAATGATACATGTCTCTTTCTACCAATGGTGAATAAAACCCTAACTCACTCGCACACTACAGTGAACTCTTAATATAATGACATTCGTTAAAAATAGAGGGCCCTCGATGGCCGAGTGGTCTAAAGCATTTCGCTGGTGATCGCTAGCCTCACACCACTGAACTGGCACGGGTTCAGGCCCAGCTGCTTCCACCATCCAAACTGTCACCAAATGAGTGAAACAGCTTTGAGTATGACATTAAAACCCCCCCATTACAATAGAAACTTCCTTATAATGACAAAGTTTACAGAAACAAATGTATCTAAGTATACTTATTCTCTGTTCGGTATAACAGCAAATTAATTACGACACATTTAACTAGAACAAATGTGGTCGTTATGAAGAGGGTGCAGTTGGGATGGCCAGAAACCTATTTTAAGATGACCAACACTGACCTATTGAAGCTATATGCATGTTATATCTGTTTAAGCTACAAGCCTTTCCAAATTTATACCACAGATGCACAGATAGGACGCTGTTAGGTCCATTTATGCCCATCTGTTAACTTTTGATGTCGGATTGATATCTCTAGTTCTGTGTTATATATCGATTCCAAACTTACAGTATGCCTTACCCATGTGGCAAGGAATATCTGTACTCATTTTCAAAGGTCAAGGTCACTGGTCCAAAGTCTGGGAATCTTCATTAATGTTTATTTTCAGTTCAGAGATGAGTAATGTGCTGAAATTTACATGTACCCGAAACTCCTGGCAAAGAAGAAGCCTATTGATTTGACTGTCTGTCTGTTCCTCTGTTGATGTTTGTTGTCTGTGCATTATCTTCACTTCCTGGTTCTGAATTGTTACCATACTTTGGTTATATCTCAGCAAGAAGAAGTACTATTCAGTCCAGTTCACTGACAAAAATAAATATCAGGATATTGAAAATGGTTTTGTTCATGCGGAATGTGCCAAAATTTCAGGTATACCTCATTCCATGCCAGTTATACCTGGTCACGGCTGGGATACATTGAAGCCCTAGTGGATGTTGTTAGACCAGAACAGGTTCTGCCATGGTAAGGGTTCCAGGCACTGTGAGTTGCCTGTTATTATTGGGAGGCCTAATTCAAGTGCTGATCCATCGACCAGTACAGTAAACTCTAGTTCAGTCAGAGTTTATTTGAATGATAAAATTGGAATGGGAAGTAGCAGTTTCTCCTGCTGTTACATGAAGGTGCTGATGATATTTGTGACTGATAGAAATTTGGTTCGTATTAAATGTTTGTGTTTTCTTCTACAGTCCAAGAGTGGCAACGTGACCATGATAGCTGATGGTGCACAGTTAACAGATGAACTCAAGAAGGCTGGTGACAAACTGGTTGTCATTGATTTCTTTACTATGTGGTAGGTTTTCTATAATATTGGTGGAATAGTTGGAATAAGACTGCGCTAAACAAATACAAACTTGCTTAGAAGTTGAAAAGCTTAAGTGTGAAAATCAAGGGGAGATAATATCAAAACAGCAGACTCTTAGAATTATCTCCCTTGATGTCAAATTCTATCTGTTGAAATTGCAAGAAATTTTTTTCTCCAAATTCTGGTGGAGTCAAAAGTGTGAAATATAACAATATCCAATGACAGCACTGACATAGCTAAAACAATACAGGTAGAAATATAATCAAGGATATAATTGAAGATAATCCCAAAAGAAATAAATGAGGTAACACAGTTAGGTGTAGTATATATTTTGTGAACAAGTGAAGAGTAATCTACCTAGTATAATCCGTGGCGTGTCCTACTCCTCCTACTACTACTCCTCCTCCTACTCCGCTTTACTCACTGCACAGCGGATCGCATAGGTGTAGAGCGGGATAGGGTGGGGCGAGAGACCTGGGGTTTTCGCTACCTGAGATTTCATGAGCCAGGCTTGCATCCTACAGTAGAATGGATCGACTGCGCATGCGCGATTAGTAGTGTGCGATGAGTAATATAGAAAGGGCATGCACAGCGGGTCGCATAGGTGTGGAGCGGGATAGGGTGAGGCGAGAGACCTGGGGTTTTCGCTACCTGAGATTCCATGGGCCAGGCTTGCACCCTGCAGTAGAATGGATCGACTGCGCATGCGCGATGAGTAGTGCGTGATGAGTAGTATAGAAAGGGCAGATGGGGTGGGACGAGAGACCTGGGGATTTCACTACCTCAGATTCCATGGGCCAGGCTTGCACCCTACAGTAGAATGGATCGACTACGCATGCGCGATGAGTAGTATAGAAAGGCCAGATATGGTGGGGCAAGAGACCTAGAGTTTTTACTACCTCAGATTCCATGGGCCAGGCTTGCACCCTACAGTAGAATGGGTCGACTGCGCATGCGCGATGAGTAGTGCGCGATGAGTAGTATAGAATGGGCACGCGATCTCCCTGGTCTCTGTAAAAGGAGAAACTGCAATCTAAACTGAGTTCTAAAGTTACACGTCAAAGTTAATGAATCTTTGTTTTTCAATCTCTATCTTGAGCTGCTCTTTGAAGTCTTTCTTCCTGTGGACGGTGACCTTGAAATCAGCTTTGGTATGGTTAGGTAGATTGAAATGTTCTCCAACTGGTTTGTTGATGTTTTAGTTCTCCATCTGGCTTGTTGATTTCCTTGTTCTCCAATCAACTTGATGTTCTTGATGAACATAAACAAGACGAAAGATTTTTAGCTCATTTGGGCCGAAGGCCCGATGGGCTAATGTCATGGCCTGATCGTCCATCGTCCGTAAACATCTTCTTCTCCGAAACCGCTTGACCCTTTAATGCTGAAACTTGGCATGCATGTTCCCCCCAATGAGTACACCAGAATTTGTTCATGCGGTGTTGATACGATTTTAAATATGGCTGCCATGGCGGCCATCTTGAATTTGCCAGTGAAATCTTGTCATCATTATTTTTCGGTAACTACTTCATGGATCTTTCTCAAATTTGGTACACCGGTTCCCCTTTGGGTCTAGTTGTACAACATGTGTACTTTAGTCCAATTTGAATATCCAATATGGTCACCAGGCGGCCATCTTGGATTTCCCCATGAAACTTTGTTATTGTGATTTCTCAGGAACTACTGCATAGATCTTTCTCAAATTTGGTACACAGGTTCCACTTGGGGTCTAGTTGTACAAGATAGCTTTTGTGGTCGGATTCCAAAATCCAATACGGCCATCAGGCGGCCATCTTGGATTTCTCGATGAAACATTGTTATCGCGATTTCTCAGGAACTAATACATGGATCTTTCTCAAATTTGGTACACGGGTTCCCTTTGGGGTTTAGTTGTGCAAGATACCTTTTCTGCTTCAATTTGAAAATCCAATATGGCCACCAGGCGGCCATCTTGGATTTCCCATGAAACGTTTTTATTGCGATTTCTCAGGAACTACTGCATAGATCTTTCTCAAATTTGGTACACCGGTTCCACTTGGGGTCTACAGGGATTCATAAAAGTCGCCTTTTAGGACCGGTTGTCGGTCCTAAAAAAAATTGAGAAACTCAATTTGTGGGGGGAAAAAATAATGAAAACTGAATTTGTGACCAATAATTTAGAGAAACAGAATTTCAACCAAGACGAAAAACTCAATTTGAGCTAATTGAAACTGAATATGAATTGCGTAACTTACTGTTCAATATTTATTTACACGTGTTGGCGGAGAAAACCGCAGCTTGACACGGAGCTAAACAACCCGCCATTTTATGGAAATTCACATGACTCTAATATGTAGCTCGGGTGCCCTTCGAAATTGCTTAGTTGTGAGGTTACGAAGGGTTCCCGAAAGACTTTCTCGCAATACTCGTAAAGAAATCAATACAGAGAGTGCTTTCCAGTTGCCGGGATACGGCCAATGCTCCGAATGCTTCATCATCAAGATATTCTACGTTTTGAATGACCGGTGATGTATCAGTCTATAAGGCCGTTGTCAGTTGATAGGTTGTTTCGCATGACTCGCCCGCATCAATATTTTGGAGATAAATAATGCCGCATGTATTTTAATTATCAGTAATTATTGGCCGTTAAAAAAAATAAGTACGCCAATCCACAAAAACTCATGAGCTGACCGTGCCGTCACAGCGTGGAGGCAGCAGCGTGGAGGCGATTCAAAAGCCGCCATTTTGGTTCACATTCTTTGGGGAATCCCATTAATTTCAAAACGAGGCACAGTCCCGGCATGCATCTCTAACGGGGATTCCCTCGTGTCACAAGCGGACCGTCACAAGCACGTAGCAATAATAGTTTTAACTCCGGCAGTTTTGACGGTTGCGTACCAAAGCCATCATGGTTTTAGTTAATGGATCAGTTGTTTCCGCATCAATCAGTCGGCACATCAGGCCTCGAAATTTCAAAAATTTGCGTAACCCAAAAATAGTTCTGGGTCACGATGTTCACGTAACCTATTGTTCGGTTACGTAGGACTGGGTTGCGTAACCCATTGGTTACGTAAACAGGTTAGCCAAATTTTTTTTTCTGAAAATGAAGAAAATGTGTATATATTATTACAATAAAATACAAAATTGTTTTGAGAGTCCTTGAAACAGCAGCTGATGGCAATATTCTCAAACTGCGATGTAACATGTGCAACTTATTCGTCAAAAATTCAGCAAGAAGCACCCAGGCATGGAATAAAAGACACGGTGTTGAAAAAAATAAAATGTGAAATGTGTAGAAAGTAAAACAAAAGCAGACAAAACTTTTCTAAAGTCATCGTGAAATGACCACATCTGGAATGTTTTTATGTTCACAGAGTCAATTTTCGCTTTTGAGCCGTTTTGCATATCGAATCTGCGGTCCGGAGATGAGAAATTACTCCATTCACACCGATTTCCATCCACTTCCGTGTGCTGTCCCGCGCTGTAGAATTGACCCGCATTTGATTGGATGAATTCAGGCTTTGTATGTTGGGAGTTGTGTCCCCTTGATATCGCATGCTTCCGTTTTTTTGCGCCATCAGAATGTCAGTTTTTTTCTGATGCAAAATCACACGTTCATGATACTAATTCCATAATAAAAACGTGTATAAACTCCGAAGCATGATTCGAAGATACCATAGAGGAGAAATATAGACCGGTAAGGCAACGATTGATGACTGTCACTGGGCCGGTCGCCCTGACATTTTCAATGGCACTCGTCATACCGTAGCGCAAGTCGATTTTTTACGTAACCGATTATTCGTTCTGCAGAATTTACAACCACGTAACCGGTTTCGGTTACGCCAAATTTCGAGGGCTGCACATCGTGCCGAATTTAACCATCCATTTCTCTGATGAAACGCGTTTGAGCGAGTGGTCGAGCACTTCATGTCTTCACGTCTTCACTCCCGACAACAACAACGACGACGACACGGGCTGTCGACTTGCACGTCAACGAAATTATTCATACAGCTAAAGGATGATGGACATATACAATTCGTTGCCCTGGACAGAGAATCCCTATCTTCAGTCAGAGTAAAGAAAAAAAAAATAAAAGAAGATTTCATTCATGGCGTTGAAAATTCGGGTAATAAATTCTGCAGATATCTTTAGTAGTAGTCACAAGTAAGAGTTGTTTCCCTTGATTTCTGTTCACACAATGTGTGTGCATTTGAGTTTTACTATCTATCATAATTATTTACAGAATGTTACAATTAAATTAAAGCAAACTTAAAATGTCTCTTTACGGAATAATTATTTCATTAGTATTTTTTCTGCCTGCATGGAATAAATGAAATAAAAATCAATATGATAATACATGTCTCTCTACACATTGTCATGATGATTTGATTTATGGAACAGGCTAATGGAAGATTATTTTGATTTGATATGGATTGAGTCAACGGTAGAAAATTTACCTTCAATAAGTAATAATTATAGCATCTAGCATCTATGTTTTAGCAGGAGAAGGTCATGCTAAACAACCTATTAACTGACAGCGACCTAAGATGGACTTAATACTTTAAACTGACTGCTTGAAGTTTATTACTGACAATTCAAAACTTAACAACTGGAAGTGGATGGTCTGGATTGAGAATTTGTTTGAAAATGAAAGTTCACACGCATCAACAACGACAACAACACGTGTAGACAACACTGCAGCGCATTGTCATTTGACGATCTAAATATTTCATTTTCATTTCTTAGGAGTTGATTCGTTTATTGAATAAATTGTTCTGCCTTGATAGTTTAGAATTTTTCTTGATTTTTAGCTCATCTGGGCCGAAGGCCCGATGGGCTTATGTCATGGCCTGACTGTCCGTCGTCCGTCGTGCGTCGTCCATCGTGCGTCGTGCGTCGTCCGTTGTGCGTAAACATCTTCTTCTCTGAAACCGCTTGGCCGATTAAGCTGAAACTTGGCATGCATGTTCCCCCCAATGAGTACACCAGAATTTGTTCATGCCGTGTGGATACGATTTTAAATATGGCCGCCATGGCGGCCATCTTGAATTTGCCATTGAAACATTGTTATCGCGATTTCTCAGGAACTCCTGCATAGATCTTTCTCAAATTTGGTACACAGGTTCCCCTTGGGGTCTAGTTGTGCAAGATACCTGTTGTGGTCTGATTCACAAATCCAATATGGCCACCAGGCGGCCATCTTGGATTTCCCCATGAAACATTGTTACGGTAATTTCCCTAATAATTCACCTTCCAAATTTAATTCGAAAACCACCGATTTTTCTCCTGTCGTGATTTTCTCCATCCTAATAAAACGAAAACGGGGGCATTTTCAATATACCCGTGAAACAATAAATTCGAACACTCCCGTTTTTGTCGCGGAGTTCGTGCCGCTGGAAGTAAAGTAAATGTTACTTAGAATAATTTGTTGCTCAGAATAATTTGTGTATAACTAAATCGTGACTAACGATACGCGTTGATACAGATATAAAATACAAAAGTTCAGTTTTTGTTGTTGCGAATACTCCATATCATAGAACTATGATCGGCCCGATCGGAAGTCACTAACCGTGTTCTCATTAGCAGGAGGTTGGAGGCGAAAATGCCCGTCAGCTGGCCATGTTGAGGCACCTACTTGATCAATAGAACATAATTTAACGCCAATTCCGATGTCTCATTTTCTTTAATAAACAGATGTTATGGAAGGACAAAGATATAAATGTTTCCCTCTGCTTGTCTCTGTCAGGGCTTCGGGGTAATAGTTAGTTTGTGCACAACTCCTATGTCGAGGGAGCCATTATTTCATTTCCTCAGATTTGCATGGACTGTCTCATACATTTTGACTGAATTAAGGGAGTAGTTGAGTATTTCATTTGCGCTACGGGAAGATGTCAACAGACATTGATGCGGGTGTTTTATTCACTTGCCAATCCAGAACGACGTTTCCATGTAATTAAATGACAGACGTCAGCGTTTCCAACAACATGATGATCCAGTTTATAATCAACGAGGAATCAACTTTATGGAGCGGACGAACATAAAATATGCACCCTGATCTCATCGCTGGGTCAGTCACATTGACATCTCACCAGTGACGTTGTAGACAAGTCAACCCGATCATCATTGCAGAACTTGGCTTGTACATGTGAAATTTAGACGTTTAGTTTTGATGTATTTTCAATCCTTGACATAGCTGGACATTTCACTTTTTACTTCGTGTTTGATGGATAATGAACCAAACGTCAGCATCACGGTACAGATTTAGCCGGGAAATATGGTCGACTGACTGCAGGCACGTGTCGTAATACTGTCGGGCTATTATCCCTATTGCGGTAATGGAAACTTCCACTGACCCGGTGTTGTAAACCCACAAGGCTTCCAGACGAATCGAATTGGAAGAGTTCACTTTCAAAATAGGGAAGTAAGGTACGAAAGTTTTCCACACGCATATCGCTTTTCAACAACAACAATGTGAGGGCAGATTTTTCTTTCGTTTCGTAGACTACATTTTCTTTGTATTTCATTCCTGCAATTTGCCACTCTGGCGGACAAATTCACGACCTACGCAATTTAATGATAATATAAATAACTACACAGGACTGCTTGAAGTTGAAGAAAAAGAAAAAAACTTTTACGGCGACAGATGGCTGATAAAAACTTTTGGGTCGGTAGCTTTTCGATGGGGCGGTTATGCCCAACTGACATATATTTAAGGATGGCCCAGAGTCTTTTAAATAAACTACGATAGAGATATCAAATATAATACACGGTTATCAATATATTAAAACGATCACGGTGAAGCGGTCCGCCATTTTAGATCTTCCGTGAAAATGAGCGTAACATATAATTCGAACACAAGAGTTTTTTCTGGAATTAGCGCGACAAATAATTCGAAAGTAGTCAATTTTTGAAGTTGCAAGTTTCATCACTGCATCGCGAATTATTAGGGAAATTACCGTATTGCAATTTCTCAGGAACTACTTTGTGGATCTTCCTCAAATTTGGTAAACAGGTTCCCCTTGGGGTCTACTTGTGCAAGATACCTTTTCTGCTCTAATTCGAACATCCAATATGGCCACCAGGCAGCCATCTTCGATTTCCCTATGAAACTTCGTTATCGTGATTTATGAGGAAGTACTGCATGGATCTTTCTCAAATTTGATACACAGGTTCCCCTTAGTGTCTAGTTGTGCAAGATAGTTTTGTGGTCTGATTCAGAAATCCAATATGGCCACCAGGCGGCCATCTTGGATTTCGAGATGAAACATTATCTCGATTTCTCAGGAAGTACTGCATGGGTCTTTCTCAAATTTGGTACAGAGGTTCCCCTTGGGGTCTAGTTGTGCAAGATACAATTTGTGGTCTGATTGAAAAATCCAATATGGCCACAAGGCGGCCATCTTGAATTTGCCAGTGAAATCTTATCATTATTTTTCGTTAACTACTGCATGGATCTTTCTCAGATTTGGTACACAGGTTCCTCTTGGGGTCTAGTTGCGCAAGATACAATTTGTAGTCGGATTGAAACATTGTTATCGTGATTTCTCAGGAACTACTGCATGGATCTTTCTCAAATTTGGTACAGAGGTTGCCCTTGGGGTCTAGCTGTGCAGGATACCATATATGATCTGATTGAAAAATCCAATATGGCCACCAGGTGGCCATCTTGGATTTCCCCATGAAATTTTGTTATCGTGAATTCTTAGGATATTACTGCATGGATGTTGATACACAGGTTCCCCTTGTGATCCAGTTGTGCAAGATACCTTTTTTTGGTTCATTTCGAAAATCCAATATTGCCGCATCTTGAATTTCCCATGAAACTTTATCATAAAATCTCAGGAAATAACTGCATGGATCATTTTATAGTGTTCAGGGGGGACAACACAAGTTAGAAACTCATCTATTGCAGTTCTTTAGTAAAAATTTCTCACAGCTACTTTCTGCAGTTACAGACAGATGACCTACAGTGCAGTGGCACTATCTTTTACATCTTCGCAGACAGATGGGGGTATGTCTTGGTTAGGCCATACCTCACCAGAGATTACTTTCATTGGAAAAATGTCCTGTTACATCTCATTGCCATCGTAACAACCCAGTCGCACATATTTCGTACTCGACATGTCTCCCCCTGGTGCATATACCCACAAAATATTGGAATCGTAGGTTAAAAACTGTCCAATGTACTGTCCGGACACGAAGTGGACAGACGGACGAACGACTGCAATCACATAATAAAAATTGGTTCTGGTTATTGCTTATACAGCTTACTGACAATCACACATTATATTTTGGTATAATTGCCTTTATTCCATAACCTCCAATTACAATCATGAATTTGCAGCTTGACCTCCTGGAAATCGACTATGTTGCCATTTTGTTCAGGGGAGACAACGCAAGTTAGAAACTCATCTATTGCAGTTCTTCAGTAAAAATTTCTCGCAGCCACTTTCTCCAGTTATAGCCAGATGAGCGCTACAGTGCCGTGGCACTATCTTTTAGATCTTTGAATAAAGTTGTAATTTTTTAACAGGTTAGGGCAAGCTGCTCATTGAGCTATTGTAGGCTGATCTAGCTAAAATTCTCCCAGACAACTCTCGCTAAACAAGAGCAGAGAGCAATTGGTTGGAAACAGCTGTTACTAACCAGCTAATCAACGTCTTTAGTTGTTATCCATAAATTCGTTTAGTTACAGAGAACAATAGATTAGATGTGACCCGCCCGACTGGGGTACGGATTCCTGGGCTATAACATTGTCTGGCACTGGTTTTTCTCCATAAATTGATTTATTTACGGCACTTTATTTGTATATCGTAATGGTAATAATTTGAATAGGTCTAAAAAACTTGATTTCAAAGTTATTTTCCACAACTTCTGACTATTGTCTGAGAAATGAGGATGTTATCTAGCTGCATTTTCATGCAAATGCAAAAAAAAAGACAAAGGACACATTGATCAGGTGAACAAAATTGTTTATTCCTATGAAATCACAATCCTGATTAAATTATACATGTATGTGGTATATAATGCAACTGGTCCTAAAAATATCATTAAACTCAATTTGCACCCCTAAAAGCACGCTAAATACTCAATTTGCTGCGTGAAAAACTCAATTTGACCATTAACGGTCCTAAACAAAATGACTTCTATGAATCCCTGGTCTAGTTGTGCAAGATAGCTTTTGTGCTCGGATTCAAAAATCCAATATGGCCTCCAGGAGGCCATCTTGGATTTCCCCATGAAACTTTGTTATCGCGATTTCTCAGGAAGTACTGCATGGATCTTTCTCAAATTTGGTACACAGGTTCCCCTTGGGGTCTAGTTGTGCAAGATAGCTTTTGTGCTCGGATTTAAAAGTCCAATATGGCCACCAGGCGGCCATCTTTGATTTCCCCATGAAACTTTATCGCGATTTCTCAGGAACTACTGCGTTGATCTTTCTCAAATTTGATACACGGGTTCCACTTGGGGTCTAGTTGTGCAAGATACCTTTTCTGGTCTGATTCGAAAATCCAATATGGCCACCAGGTGGCCATCTTGAATTTCTCCATGAAATTTTGTTGTCATGAATTCTCAGGAAATTACTGCATGGATCATTGTCAAATTGGGTACACAGGTTCCCCTTGTGGTCCAGCTGTGCAAGATACCTTTTTTGTTCCATTTAGAAAATCCAATATGGTCGCATCTTGAATTTCTCATGAAACTTTATCATGAAATCTCAGGAAATTACTACATGGATCATTTAGTGTTCAGGGGGGACAACACAAGTTAGAAGCTCATCTATTGCAGTTCTTTAGTAAAAATTTCTTACAGCTGCTTTCTCCAGTTACAGCCAGATGAGCTACAGTGCCGTGGCACTATCTTTTTTAACCAGTTTGGCTGTGTAGATCCAGGAAAGTTGTTTTATCAATGGGGATACTTGCTGACATTTACAAATGTCCATGGGCATTGCTCACCATGTCAGTTCTGTCTGCCCTTGAAGCAGCAGTTTGCTTGGTCAATTACCCGAGGTCATGTAACTGTCTTTGATTGGTCAAGTCAGAGGTCATGCTTTGTCTTGGATTGGTCAAGTACATTACCAAAGGTTCTGCTGAATGGTCAATCCTCCACTTACACTAAATTCAAGGTAATCCTTTAACAAAGAGCTGTGTGGCAGGTGCACTGAGATGCGATTCGCACAGCGGTTCCTTTCTCTCTCTCTAACGTGTCTTGTCAGCCTAGAAAATATTTTGAATCAATGGTAATTGGACTGTTTTCGATCTGAATTTGGCAAAAAATAGCATAAATGTAAGCATAATTGTCCCTTGTTGAGATAGTACATGTAAGATATTGTGATCCATATCTCTGATCATATTGACACCAGTTATCACTAGTTAAACATCCGCCCCATGTTAAAGAGATAGGGAAGAACTAAGTCTCGGTGCAGCTCTTCGTTAAAGAGGTAGTAGCGTCATTTAAAAAATATTCAGCAAATAACATATTTCGATAAAAGTTTTTTAGTAGTTGAGATCAACTATGGTGAACATTTTTTCCGTGACCTCATTTTTTAATATCACGGGCATTGAAATCACACTTCTGACATTCTCTGAAAAACGTGATAGCACCTGCACTTGGCTCCAGTGCCTGAGATGACATCACAAAACGCGCACTGGCATTCCGGGCGTGATACTTTGCAACGTCATACTCGATCTTAGAACTTTTATTGCACTGTGACGGCTTCTAACGTGACGTCATGGACACCTGGTCTCGTTATCCGACGTCATCTCAGTCATTTCCCATTTTCATGTTGTTCACTTGACCGAATTGAAGAATCTGACAATATTGGTCCCTATGGGAAATACAAGACTTCACGACTTGAAAACCTTTTGGCAAATGTTGCAAGTGATCATGCTCTTCAATCTACCAGAACAATTAAAATCATGCTTCCACCTCTTTAAGGATTATCTTGAATTTTCGCAAGGCATGGATTACCGGAGGTCACATAGTTGTCTTTGATTGGTCAATTACCAGAGGTCATATAAACATATTCAGACATGTTAGCAGAGAGGTATTCCCGTCTACCCGCGTACCATCATACCATCTCTGTAATAGTGTTGCATTGTTCATCATTTCCACATGATTCTGTTTTTCAGGTCTGGAGCTTGTCAGAGAATAGCTCCACAACTTCAACACCTCAGTCTGAAGTATAAAGATGTTGTCTTCCTCAAGGTGGATGTGGAGCACACAGGGGTGAGTCGGTCACATGATCATGTTTACCTACCAGCAGCTCTGTCTCAACTTCTGGCAAACTTACCTCTGATATTAGCTCGGCTTGTACCTGTTGCTTACAATGGGTTTGGACACCAGGGATAGATCCATAACCGTTACATGGCCATGCTTATTATAGCAAAAATTTTGTTCATGTAGGGTTGTCCAAAGTACTCCCTTCTCTTACATCCGCTGACAAAAATAATCGATTTGTTCACACCAATAAGCTTCAATTAATTGACTAATTGGGTCTGTCAATCTTCATTTATTTCTATGTTTTGCCTCATTTATTAGCATTTAATGTGTTTAGGAAATTACTACACGACTGAGGCTACACCCTTTGTTGGGCATAAACTGTATTTATGGTGTTTCTATGACAACACGGGTTATTTCACTGTTTCATGTATACATCAGCACTGTAAAAATAGACCTCGGGGTGCGAAATAGCCATTTGCCCGATTGCCCGGGACAACATAAAAATCCACCGGGCTACCTGACGCCACAAGATGGTAGCCCGTCGGGCAACCCATGGATTCATACACGTCGTCTATAGGGGCCGTTATTCGGCTCCTATTATTGAATAAAAAACTCAATTTTAAGCTGTGATTATTCAATTTTTGTTGTTTTTATACGCCCGCCAAAAGGCGGACGTATTATGTGATGGCGGTTTCCGTCCATCCGTCCGTCTGTCCGTCCCCGGTGTCCGGTCTATATCTGGAACAGTTTTCTATTTACAGTTCCAATTTTTGGTGAGTGGATACCCAGGGGTTATTCTTGACAAAAAAATTTCATCTACTCAATTTCTGAATTCAATAAAACTCAATTTTTTTCGCGCGCCTTCGGCGCGCTAAATAATGCATAAAACTCAATTTTTCCTGATTTTCATCGAATGAAGTATGAAAACTCAATTTTTCCCAATTTTCATCGAATGAAGTGCGAAAACTCAATTTTTAGTGCCTTTTCATCTTAGAAATAGGAAGAATCGATCATTCAGTAGTTTCAGTCCGAGCTTAATGCAGGTGTCAAGCGAACCACTCCCGGGGTTTGGTGGGACTAATGGAATTTACACATGAATGCCTGCATAAACAATGGAATCCCACCAAGCCCCACCCCCAGAAAAGACTTAATCCAGTACGGGATGCAAAGTGTGTAAAATCACCGCAACGAGGCAATGATGAAATCCACCGCAACCCCAATGACCGTGTTGAGTAATTAATCATGTCATTATCTCGATCCCCTCCCTACTGCTCCTATCATACCATACACAGACCTGCTGCCATGTCCACGAGTCCAAATTTCTTTATATTTTCCTAGAAGTAGGTGCTCTATTTGCTGAAAAGATCGTCAACCGGCCGCCATGCCATGCTGCTCTACAGTCACGTCACACTTTACGGTATGCTGACAGTAGTCGCGCCGCTTTATGGTTGTTGTTGTTGTAAAACGCAGCCTTCGTAGTGATTTCGTTGGAATTTGCTGATAAAATTATTAGACTCTCACGATTTATTTAGACTCGGTCGGGTATTTAAACCGGAAAATAGACATATTTTCTTTCTTGGCCCAAGCACAAGTCGTCAAGACAGAAGACACAGTACTAGGATTAGATTTATTCCATGAAGATATGGGAATATACTCACTGGACTGATTTGACGGGGCCGATGAATAATCCCCGTGAAAAGTGCTCACGGGGTCGATCACGGGGCCGGGGCCGATCGGCCCCATCAAAATGCAAGGCCTGATAAAGCACCGGTTAATAGCCGTTTTATTCTTTTTCAGACCCATTTACAATATTTTCAACTTGCTATATCCTAAAGAAGAGAGTCTTAAATATATTTTAGAGGGCTTTACAAAACCGATGTAATTCAATGACAACAGACCATCAGAAAATTAACACTACCCGGTTAAAAACAGCTCGCCACGAGAGCGTCAGAAAATAAATATACGAAAGTGAACATCCTTTATTTTAAAGTTCAATTGGAACGACTTATTCATTGCCGTCAAAATTCGATGACGGGACTCTTAGCATAGCTCTCATATCCATTCCCAATAAAATGGATACATCTGTTATTTGAAAGCAATTATAGCAAGGCTCGAGGTTAATACACAGTTTACTTAAAGGGTTTTGAAAATATTGGTGTTTACATAGCTGTGTGATAGAATGACTTGCTGGCATCCATGGAAAGATTGCAAGAATGAGCCAGGTGGGATTATCAGCGACTCTTCAGAACGTCCCCATTTGAACCTCTTTTAGCTGGCAAATTCCCATGCAGTTGGTGATGCCAAGCAGAGATAAACCCCTTTTCACCCCAGATGCAGGACTGGTCCAAAAGATATGTAAATGTATCCCAATATTGCAGCCCGGTTTTGGCACTAGGCCAGAAGTACTGAGAGTTCAAGAGAGGAAGTGCTTTGATCCTGACTGGAATGGAGACATTTAAGACAACACAAATCATCAAGAGAAAACTATTATTATTATAACCCCCCCGACACGTAGTGTAGGGGGCGTATACTGGTTTCAGCTTGTACGTCCGTCTGTACGTCCGTCCGTAACATTTCGTTTCCGGAGCATAACTTGACAACCACCAGTTGGATTCCTCTCAAATTTGGTATGCAGCTACCATACCATGAGACCTTGCTTGGGATTGCGTTTGGCGCATGTGCGTCTACAGGTGGCGCCACCTAGGGTCATTCCGTAATATTTCGTTTCCGGAGCACAACCTGACAACCGCTACTTGGATTCCTCTCAAATTTGGTATGTAGCTACCTTACCATGAGACCTCGCTTGGGATTGCGGTTGGCGCATGTGCGTCTACAGGTGGCGCCACCTAGGATCAAAAGTTTCTCATGTCAGTCCGTAACATTTCGTTTCCGGAGCATAACTTGACAACCGCTACTTGGATTCCTTTCAAATTTGGTATGCAGCTGTCATACCATGAGACCTCGCTTGGGATTGCGTTTGGCGCATGTGCGTCTACAGGTGGCGCCACCTAGGGTCAAAAGTTTCTCAAGTCAGTTCGTAACATTTCGTTTCCGGAGCATAACTTGACAACCGCTACTTGGATTCCTCTCAAATTTGGTATGTAGCTACCTTACCATGAGACCTCGCTTGGGATTGCGTTTGGCGCATGTGCATCTACAGGTGGCGCCACCTAGGGTCAAAACTTTTTCTTGTCGGTCCGTAACATTTCGTTTCCGGAGCATAACTTGACAACAGCTAATTGGATTCCTCTCAGATTTGGTATGTAGCTACCTTACCATGAGACCTTGCTTGGGATTGCGTTTGGCGCATGTGCGTCTACAGGTGGCGCCACCTATGGGCAGAATTTTCTCAGTTGGTCCGTAACATTCCATTTCTGGAGCATAACTTGACAACGGCTGATTAGATTCTTCTCGAATTTTGTATGTAGCTGCCATACCATGAGACCTAGCTCAGGATGTTGCATATGCGTCTACAGGTAGTAAGTTTAATATAGTAAGTTCACTTCCCATTTACTTCCATTTCCTCTTCAATGTGGTTATCCAGATGACAGTAATTCGCCTATCTGTTGCAACAGCCCATTTCAAGTCTACACGGTTCTAGTGGTAACAACAGTTAGGTAAAACACAATATGCCTGCATAACCCCATTCTCAACAATCATTATTAACATCAATTTTCTGAACAATCCATTAAACTCATCTGAGTATTGTCACGACACATGCATAGACCATCCGTTAACCGCACTCCAACCGAGCGAGGTCTCATTGTCAACTAGTTACATACTGTTCCGCCACTCATAACATGTATACTTATATTCCTCTACAAATACTCGTCAATTTCTATCAAATGTGCATCCGGGGGGTATCTTGTAAGCATGCTTACTGATGATTTCCACTGCCACAATCCCATTCAGCTTACTCGTGAAACGTTAACCACCCCCATGTATCTATGCCCTTACGGGGGGTATCTTGTAAGCAGCCTTACTGATCATTTTGATCAAATGTGTGCATCCCTCAGACTATGCTCTAGTTCATTTTGGATGTATGAACACAACTTAGATCTAATGTAAGTCCAGCATGAACTATATACCCTTCGAAGCTTCTTAATTATTACAGTGACAGCAGGGATTCATAGAAGTCGCCTTTTAGGGCCGGTTATCGGTCCTAAAAAAAATTGAGAAACTCAATTTGTGGGGGAAAAAACTGAATTTGTGACCAGTTGTGACCAATAATTTAGAGAAACTGAATTTCAACCGAGACGAAAAACTCAATTTGAGCTAATTAAAACTGAATATGAATTGCGTAACTTACTGTTCAATATTTATTTACACGTGTTGGCGGAGAAAACTGCAGCTCGACACGGCGCTAAACAACCCGCCATTTTATGCGCATGACTGTAAATATCTAGCTCGGGTGCCCTTCGAAATTGCTTAGTTGCGAGGTTACGAAGGGTTCCCGGAAAACTTTTTCGCGAGACTTACGAGAAAAGAAATCAGTACCAGTTGGCGAGATACAGCCGATGTTTTCATCATCAAGGAAATCTACGTTTTGAATGACGGGTGATGTATCAGTCGATACGAGGGACTTAATACTTAAAACTGACTGCTTGAAGTTTATTACTGACAACTCAAAACTTAACTGGAAGTGAATGGTCTGGATTGAGAATTTGTTTGAAAATGAAAGTTCACACGCATCGATCAACAACAACAACAACAACACGTGTAGACAACACTGCAGCGCATTGTCATTTGACGATCTAAATATTTCATTTTCTTTTTTTATGAGTTGATTCCTTTATTGAATAAATTGTTCTGCCTCGATAGTTTAGAATTTTTCTTGATTTTTTCAGATCTTTGAATAAAGTTGTAATTTTTTTAACAGGTTAGGGCAAGTTGCTCATTGAGCTATTGTAGGCTGATCTAAATAAAATTCTCTCGCACAACTCTCGCTAAACAAGAGCAGAGAGCAATTGGTTGGAAACGGCTGTTGGTAACCAGCTAATCAACATCTTTAGTTGTTATCCATAAATTCGTTCAGTTACAGAGAACAATAGATGAGGTGTTCCATCAGCTGTCCGTGCAATGACCCACCCGACTGGGGTACGGATTCATGGTATAACATTGTCTGGCACTGATTTTTCTCCATAAATTGATTTATTTACGGCACTTTATCTGTATATCGTAATGTTAAAAATTTGAGTAGGTCTAGAAAACTTGATTTCAAAGTTATTTTCCACAACTTCTGACTATTGTCAATTGCCCTGTTGATCAGTCCATGGTCTTTGCCCAACAGCATTCCATACAAACATAAAAAGCCAACAGGACACATTGATCAGGTGAACAAAGTTGTATGAAATCAGTCATGATTAAATTATAGATGTATGTGGTATATAATGCAACTGGTCCTAAAAATATTATTAAACTCAATTTGCACCCCTAAAAGCACGCTAAATACTCAATTTGCTGGGTGAAAAACTCAATTTGACCATTAACGGTCCTAAACAAAATGACTTCTATGAATCCCTGGACAGTCAACATCCACATTAAAACCAGCTACATGGTATCAAGTCCTGATATCTGATTTTTGTGCATTTGGCTAGAAAGTGCTTGTCTGAATCACGAAACATTCGCCGAGAACACCGTGTCAGATATACAGTAAATTACCCGGGATAAAAGACTTGCGGCCACCGATACGAGATTGCCATAATGGTCGTATCCCTACGCTGTTTAGTCCGACATTAAAACTGTGAAAATCAACTTGTTATTTCGTCTAAAATTTTACAGAATGAATTTGAACGATAATAAATGCCTCTTTTATCGGAAAAGGGCAGCTTGTACTTTGTCTTGTCACAGAATTGTAGGAACTTGTGAGATCTGTCAAAACCGAAAGTAGTCTTCACGTGTTCGTTCGTGGTTGCTGTCAATACATCAATGGCGGGCTTGAATTTTCAGTTGTAAAATGAACTGTGGTCTGGCAGTTTACAAGCGGTGTCTCGCATAACAAGTCCTCTAAAACATACTTCAGGAAAGAGAGCGATAGGTCATTCAAATATGAAACTTTGTTCTCAAAATCCGCCGCATGCTTCGAAATGTGGCCGCATGTAACTCTTTTATTAGTAAAAATCCAGCCATGGTAGCAACAACAACAACAGGACTTTTGTTCATTGTGTTAGAACTTCAAACATCTACTTACAGCCTTAAGCAACCTGTTATGTATTCTAATACTATTTGGAGCTGATATCCCTTATTGTTATCTTTTACTGAAGGGTGATGAGTAATTTTGTTGAGATTTTGCAACAGAAAACGTCACATCACGCATGGTATGACAGGGGAGGTAATTAGGGTTTTGTTCTTTTCAAACTGCCCGGAGTTATCGCCCCTGTTTGTAAGATATTGTTCAGATTTCAATGAAAACTAGATATTTTGTTCAAGAAATAAACTGAACCAAGTTCATTATAAATACTTTCATCAGATAAAAAAGTTATTTCTTTTATTACATGATCATCTGTTATTTAAAAGTTATTTCTTTTATTACATGGTCATCTGTTATTTATACCCGAGGTATAACTATATTGATATAAATTCTCCATACATTTTTTTTCAATTATATTTTTTACCATTGCTGGCTAGATCAATCTAGTGTTGTGGGGTCTTCAAATGCTGAAAATATAATTAACTGCTGTGATATTCAACTCTTTTCCATGCACAAGAGTATCAAATGATTATCTACTTATACAGATGTAGATTATCCATACCCATGTAATTACATACAGATACTGTGGGGAATTTCACTTCTCCAAGATGAACTGGCTCCGATTGTCTGTCCATCCGTCAGTGTATCCATCCATTCATTTGTCTGAGTTGTGGCTTGGGTTTGCATTTCGCATGCCATAACTCTGCTATGCATCCAAACTTCTACACCCATAAAAAACATCTTGGTCTAGACTGTTAAGGGGCTGAGGAGTTGTAGCACCTCTGGTGCCTCCTGTTTGTGTCGGTAGATACATTAGGGGGACACAATGTGTCACATACCAAAATGTGGGTCAAGGTCACTGTGCCTCCAAAATCGTGAAATTGTTAAAAATCATGATTTTTTGTGTCCATTGAGAAATTGAGGGGAGAGGGTTTGTCATGTACCAAAATTTAGGCCAAGGTCAAAGGTCAAGGTCACTGTGACCCCAAAATCAAGAAATCATTAAGTCACATTTTCATATGCCTGTCGAAGACGAGGTCGTGTAATGCGATGTTGCGTTCTGTCCATTCATCCATTAACATTTGTTGTCCATGCGATAGCTCTAGTTTCAAGGTATGGATTGGTACCAAACTTTGAGTATACCTTACTCGCATGACAAAGTGGAGCCATACATATGAGATCAATTTGTCAAAGGTCTAGGTCGCAGTCCCCCAAAACTGAATCAAGCTTAGCTGACTAAATGTGTTGGAATATTGTTGGAATATTCGAAGTTCTTTCCCCTGCATTTATATGGTATTGTCCTGTGGAGTTGTCTCCCATGTTTGAAACGCTTCATTTAGTTAAACTGTTGTGAAATAAAAACCATACATTTACTAATTTAACGGGGAAAGGAGTCCTTTATGAACTTCACACATGTTTATTAACTCAAGAACAAAGGTTTACTTCATCACTTTCTTCTTCCTTCATGAAAAATTTTCTCGTCTGAAAGGAATCCATTTGCAGGAAAACTACTATTTTCTTGTGTTTGACTATTGTCGATTTCAGTGTGGATACGAGCTCTCTGCTCAGCCTCTTGCTTCAAGGTCAACTAGTTACCAAGAGTTAAGCTCATTTTAGTTTATCATTCAATATAAGATGTGATATATGTTACATTCTCATAAGCAAAAAATTGTAGACCTTTCTCTGGATTGCTAGATCAATTGGAATCAAGGCTATTAAACAACCTTGAAATTTGAACCAATGTAATTCCAGATATACGGGCGTATATTGAAGCCCCTTGGGCTCTTGTTTATTATTAAACTAGATCAAGTTAAAGAGACTTCTAATTATTAATCAATAATTTCAAAAAAAAGTTTCTTTTCAATGTGAATAAATCATGTGAAGTTCTTTAACACAGCTAACTACTACCATGTGTCTAAAGTTTAGTTACAATATTGACCATTTTTAGCTTCATCAGTTAAAATAGTGTTGTCTAATATATATATAAAAAAATAGCAAATTTCCTTTCTTGTGGGTTCATCAAAAGGGCTCTTATTTGAAACAAAATTCCCGCCGAGCGGGGGCTCGCGCTCTCCCCCCGTGCGGGTGCGGGGGCTTCGCACATGGATGGTATTTGGGATAAGTTAAGACTTTTTTTGTCCTCCGCCACGAAGTGGTGGGAGGACTTGGAAATGCTAGCCGTCCGTCCGTCCTTCCGTCCGTCCTTCCCTCCGTCCCTCCGTCCGTCCCTCCGTCCGTCCTTCCGTCCATCCGTCCCACATCTTGTGAACGCGATATCTTGAGAACAATTCGACCAATCGACTTCAAACTTGAGAAGGTGCTTCACATCAGTTAGACGGCCATTGGTATTGATTTTCACTGAGGTACGTAATCCAAGATGGCCACCATCGACCATATTGGATTCTGTCCGTCCCACATCTTGTGAACGCGATATCTCAAGAACAATTTGACCGATTGACTTCAAACTTGAGAAGGTGCTTCACATCAGTTAGACGGCCATTGGTATTGATTTTCACTGAAGTACGTAATCCAAGATGGCCGCCATCGACCATATTGGATTCTGTTCGTCCCACATCTTGTGAATGCGATATCTCGACAACAGTTTGACCAATCCACTTCAAACTTGAGAATGTGCTTCGCATCAGTTAAACGGCCATTGGTTTTGATTTTCACTGAGATACGTAATCCAAGATGGCTGCCATGGACCATATTGGATTCACTCCGTTCCACATCTTGTTAACACGATATCTCAAAACCAAATCAACCAATCGACTTCAAACTAGGGAAGGTTTTTCACATCAGTTAGACGGCCATTGGTATTGGTTTTCACTGAGGTACATAATCCAAGATGGCTGCCATTGACCATATTGGATTCTGTCCATCCCACATCTTGTGAACGCGATATCTCGAGAACAGTTCGACCAATCGACTTCAAACTTGAGAATGTGCTTCACATCAATTAGACGGCCATTGGTATTGATTTTCACTGAGGTACAAATCCAAGATGGCTGCCATTGACGATATTGGATTCCATCCGTCTCGGATCTTGTGAACGTGATATCTCGACAACAATTTGACCAATCAACTTCAAACTCGAGACGGTGCTTCACATCAGTTAGACAGCGATTGGTATTGATTTTCATTGAGGTAGTATGTAATCCAAGATGGCTGCCATTGACCATCTTGGATTTCACTCACCCATATTGTACCCATCTGTGTTGTGAACGCGATATCTTGATCTATTCCACTCATCGATTTATAAACCTCACCATCCACAAATCCATATACAACTACAGACTTACATTCCAGTGTTACACTACCCATTACTGCTTCCCAAACCTCCTCAAATTGTCTCAACAATTCCAGATGAACGTCTCTTTCCACATACACATATCAAGTTTCCAAGTTATATTTAAGGAGATATTGGAAGCGTATATGCTGTATGCTCTCAAACAGGCTACTTGGCGAAGGACCTGCTAGCTACTCAGCTTGTTTGAATTTCAATTCTAATGCCTGACAGGTCCTACATGTAGATGTGTACATATGCAATGTAAATATTATAAGTGACTTAGTACTCTTTGATACTACCGAATCTGTGGGTGACAGTGACACATATTTTTTATTAAAATGACTTGGATATCTGAAACAAGACTGATTGAAACTTTTTCTGAATTTGAACATAGACATTGACTATTTGCTGGTTTCTCTAATAAGAAGGTAAAATTGCTGGTAAGTGCCTTTCTCAAAATTCAAATTCTTTGTGTTTGAAAGTTCAGTTTTGGATGTTATTTTAACATGCAATATGTCTCCAATGGTGCAAAGTGTAGCATGATTATAACCCAGTTATTTGTAACAAAAGTTCATTTTTGGGATATCCAAAACAGCTATGGAGCTCTAACGGTGGGGGGTGACCCCCAACCCGACCCCCAACCAGGGCTTGCCCTGGACCTGACCAGCCCCCAGGACCCCCGGCCTATTTTCTGTGTTTTTATACGCCCGTCAAATTTGACGGGACATATTATGGTATGGCGTCATCCGTCCGTCCGTCCGTTAACTTTTTCTCGTCAACACAACTCGTCCTAGAGTTTTCAGTGGATTCTTTTGAAATTTGGTACACCTGATCGGTACCATGTGTAGATGTGCACAAACTTTTCTCGGCCCGATTCAACATTTTCTTGAGTTACTCCTCTTGATTTTGGTCTGAAATCTTTGTATTTGGCACCTACTGTCTTCGTCAACGCAACTCGTCCCAGAGTTTTCAATGGATTCTTCTGAAATTTGGTACGCATGATCGGTACCATGTGTAGATGTGCACAAACTTTTCTCGGCCCGATTCAACATTTTCTTGAGTTACTCCTCTTGATTTTGGTCTGAAATCTTTGTAGTTGGCACCTACTGTCTTCGTCAACGCAACTCGTCCCAGAGTTTTCAATGGATTCTTCTGAAATTTGGTACGCATGATCGGTACCATGTGTAGATGTGCACAAACTTTTCTCGGCCCGATTCAACATTTTCTTGAGTTACTCCTCTTGATTTTGGTCTGAAATCTTTGTAGTTGGCACCTACTGTCTTCGTCAACGCAACTCGTCCCAGAGTTTTCAATGGATTCTTCTGAAATTTGGTACGCATGATCGGTACCATGTGTAGATGTGCACAAACTTTTTTCGGTACGATTCGACGTTTTCTTGAGTTACTCCCCTTGATTTTGGTCTGAAATCCTTGTATTTGGAACCTACTGTCTTCGTCAACACAACTCGTCACATAGTTTTCAATGGATTCTTGTGAAATTTGGTACACATGATCGGTACCATGTGTTAATGTGCACAAACTTTTTTCAGCCTGATTCAACGTTTTCTTGAGTTACTCCCCTTGATTTTGGTCTGAAATCCTTGTATTTGGCACCTACTGCCTTCGTCAACGCAACTCGTCCCAGAGTTTTCAATGGATTCTTCTGAAATTTGGTACACATGATCAGTATCATGTGTAGATGCGCATAAACTTTTTCGAACCAATTCAACGCTTTCTTGAGTTATCCCCCCTTGATTTTAGTCTGGAATACTTTTATTTGGCACCTACAGTCCTCGTCAACGAAACTCGTCCTAGGGGTTTCATTGCATTCTTTTGAAATTAGGTGCACATGATTGGTGCCGAGTGCACATGTGCACAAACTTTTTTCGAGTTGATTCAACAGCTTCTTGAGTTACTTCCCTTGATTTTGGTCTGAAATCTTTTATTTGCCACATACTGTCCTCGTGAATGCAACTCATCTCAGACTTTTCGATGGATTCTTTTGAAATTTGGTACATATGGTCGGTACCATGTGTAGATGTGCACAAACTGTTTTTGAGCTGATTCGACATTTTCTTCAGTTACTCCCCTTGATTTTAGTCTGAAATCCTTGTATTTGGCACCTACTGTCATTTCGGCCCAATTCATCAGGCTGATGAGCTTACTTTTGCAGCTTATGCTAACAAAAATTTTGTTTTAAAGTTACTGATACATACATAAGCGCATAACCGGGGGTGGGTGAATATATGCACCCCCGCAGAGTAAGAGTAACTGGAGTTCTACTTTCTCCTACAAATACTGCTCCAGGCCCTTATGTTGTTTATCAACTGTATTTTTTTACGGGCGTATTTTGGGTTCAATTGAACTCTTGTTTTTCATTTCATGATCTCATCCCTGAATTAAATCTGTATAAAAATCATAGGTTTGGATTTCTGCGCTATCGCATAGATTTAGATTGCGAGAATTTGTTTGGATTCAATGAATTTCAATGAGAAGGAAGTTCTGAAATATGATAGATATACAGAAATGACTAGTGAGCATTTTAACCAGATATTCTTCTGTATTTTATTTTATAGGGGGCAGCTGCCGAGTACAATATTGAAGCCACTCCAACTTTTCTCTTTCTGCGGAATGGATCAACAGTGCGCCGCCTTTACGGAGCTGATGCTGGTGAGCTGGAAAATGCCCTTGAGGAACTTTGTAATCCCAAAGATAAAGCCACAGAAGAGGAGGTTAGTGAATTATGATCAATTTTGATTTTAATCATTTTATTGATCAGTTGGAATCAATTTAATAATTTAATTGAAAGTGGATCTTATGCTTTTGACTGATTAATATTTATGCGATAAATGAAATTAGTTTATTGTCCCCCATCACATAGGTCAGTGGGAACTATGGAAATACTGTTTGACTTTGCCCATCACTTCGTCCATCGTGGCAGCCCTTCATCCATTTCAGTTTGTGGGAGCAATATCTTAATAACATAGGTGATTAGAGCGTTGATTTTTGGTACAATGCTGTTCTATAGGGTCCTCGAGTTCAAGGTCACAATAAGGATTGCCCTTGACATATTTTCTAAGTTCGCAGAGTTCAAAATATGAATAGCAGTGATAGTAGCTTGTAAACACAATATCTGAGGGGCAAGTAGATCTAGAGCCTAGATATTTGGAACAATGCTGTTAGCCTTGTGGGGGCTAACCTATTTCTTCTAATTATTGAGACGGCAATACTTTACTTCAGGCTAATGTAGAGGGAAATGCTGCTAACATTCTACAAATTTCACTAGCTATCTTTCAAGTTCTTGGCATAAATAGCATATCCATGCCACAGAATTCAACCTCAGTTGACATAAAGATGGATTTTTCCTGCTTCAAAGTCTAAAAATGCTGTTCGCAAAATTTGAAGAAATAGGGTATTCACATTCCGCGAGATTTGCTTCTGCGAGTAGAGTCTAAAGGGTAAGTAGCAGTCATCCCCCCCCCCCAAATATTTCATACGTTTTTTCCAACCAGTCCCCATTGTCTGTACTGATTAGTATCTGTAATAGTATTGTATTACCCGACGTACATTACAGTGTAAACTATACTAGAAATTGATGAACTATTTCTTCAGTCAATTGCAAAACGAAGCAATATGATTTGTCTCCTTTGCTCTGACAGTTGTTCAAGGGAAATTGATTATTGTCAAAACGGCTCTTAATTATTGTAATTTCTGGGTTACAATTAATAGATCTTGGGTAACTATTCGTATTGATATTGTATCCAGTAAAGCGGACTACTTGATTAGCAGACTAAGTAAGATAGTCTCATCAATTAATTTACACAGTTGCCAGGGTTTCATATAGCATCTATAGGGCCCTTCAAATCACAAATTTTCACCAAAAAAAATAAATAATAATTTGCAGAAAAGATGAAGTCAACGTTGATTTTGAGACTCTACCTATGCTTTGTAGTTCACCGTGCTTACGCATGACTCAATTTATCTTTTGCAAGAAATAAGTAGAAGGCCCTTAATCAAAATTTCTAGATGAAATTTTTTGATGAAGTATATTTTGATTTAATAAAGGCAGGGAAGGATTGGGGAAACCTATTTGGGAAGTCGCGAGGTGAGGAAGTCAAATAGTTTCGCCCAATGCAGCCTGAGAATGGCACTTATGATGAAAGGTTGACAACACCAACATATACATGTATGCTTAGAGGCACAAATTGAACGCTCCTGATCTTAAAATTAGGAGCGCAATGGCAGTGCGAGCACTATAGTGCTCCTCAAAAGGCAAGACCTGCTCATTGCTTGTAGACATGTTCACGCCTTACTGAGCTTGACCTATTTTCAAAGGTTACAGATCAAGAGCAGGTCAATAGCAGTCCTATTTGCTTGTGAGCACAGTATCTAGGGACAACTCCGAGTCTTGATCTTTGATGTATTTCCAAAGGCGAAGAAGTGAATACGATCCTGAACAATATTTCCAACTCCACACACTTGATCTTTACCACAGTTATTGCTGCCTCATATTCACCTTCATGCAAAGTCACAAGAAAGCCTTGTCGAGAGAATTGTGATGATAACATGACATTTCAATGCCCAGCGGGGGTCCGTAAGCTACTCGGCATGTTGTCCTCCACCACGTAAGTGAGAGGGGAACTTTAAAATGCTACCCCTTCATCCATCCTTCCGGTTAACAAAATATATATGGTGATTATTTCCCAAGTGTGTGAGAAGCCTGTTTCCAGACAAGCTTCTTGCTTGTTGGAATTAACTCGCTGTCTTGTTATGGAAAACAGCGGTGACATGCTCGTGAGAGAAAAAAAATTATGGAGGTGTCTGTTTCAGTTCGGATCGAGCCTAAAAACAAATACATTCACTCAATGGAAAAACTCTTACACATTTTTATTGTATGATCATGTCTTTGTTGGTCTTTGTAATGTTTGATCATTGTTCTTGGTTACAGGGTATTGTTGTCCAGCATGTGGAGATGATCAACCTGGAAGGTGAGTACTGGAGACAGACTGAATCTCATCAGTTTACACTCTCCATATATGACCCTCGTGACCAGCTCAAATCTTCATTAGCATGGTCCAGAACTTCTGGAGGTTTGACGTTTTCTATGGAGACTGGCGAAATAATCTCTTTACCTGTGTTTGCCAATGTTTTTCTTTCAGACCATCAATAAATAAAAATTAAAAGAAAGAGATAAATATATGAACTGAAAGTCTGTTTCCTTGAAAACATTTTAAAATTTCCCCTTTCCTTTCTTCCCTTTTACTACCGTTACTATTTCAACACATAAGTATTGCCCTTATTGCACTACTATTATTTTCCAATCAATAGAATAGTTGAATCCGGAGACATGTACTCCCCATATCACTCAGTGGTGGACTCCCCATATCAGTGGTGTATTCTACACACCATAGGTGTAGACCCCACATCATTGGTGGACTCCCCACACCACTGGTGTACTCCCCACACCACTGGTGTACTCCACACATCACTGATATATTCCCCACACCACTGGTATACTGCCGTACAACTGGTGTACTCTCTACATCACTGGTGCATTCCTCACATCACTGGTGTATTCCCCATGCCACTTCACATCACTGGTGTACTCTCCATGCCACTTCACATCACTGGTGTACTCTCCACACCACTGGTATACCGCCACATCGCTGGTGTACTCTCCATGCCACTCACACCACTGGTGTACTCCCACATCACTGGTGTATTCCACACCCTACTCGTGGTTCGCACACTACCTTGAAAATCTTGAATTGCCTTGAAAATGACAATTTAAAATTCAAGGCCTTGAAATGCCTTGAAAAATGGGAAATCGGGCCATGTACCTTGAAAAGGCCTTGAAAACGGGAATTCTTAGCATGTTGTTGTCAATTGTGTAAAGTTGAATGAATGTTGTATCGTCCTTTGTCATCCGTTAGCAAAAATAAGCCCCGATTATGACCGTATGATTATTTTCACAAATGGTTGTCACGCTGTGTAAAGGGAGACTATCCACGGTATACAGGTTCTCCTTGGAAATCAGAAACCTCACTTGATGTATGCTCTCATAAGTGAGCGGCGGGTTCCCGACTGTATGAATCTCGGTCACCGCATCTGCGCACTGAATATGTATAATGTCACCTGACCACGTGGGCCCGCTACATCGCGAACCCTCAGATTTCCATTGAGTTTTCATGCCAAATGAATATTTTTCGGGTTTCCGACAGGTCCAGCAGAACGAAGTGGTTTTTGGCGGCTTTTGAAAATTGTTTCGTTTTTGACATTGAACATCATCTGCTAAATAGAGATTGTGGAAATGGTGTGCCTTTTCAATACAAATTGGCTAAAGGATGACAAGTATAAGGACTGGCTTTGCCAGCATGCAGATAAACGCAAAGCTGGGTTTGATGTGTGTAAGAAAGATTTTGACGTCGGCAAAATGGGCGAGTCAGCCTTGACTTCCCACATGCGTGGCAAAACACATATCAGCAGTATGGAAATTTAAGACGGATCACGAGGACCAGTAGCCCAATTACGGACTGCAAGGCTCAGAGAATGCCATATGGGTGACGGTGTGTGAATAAATAGGCTATCCACAAGACATCACGAACATTTTAATGTGACAGAAACATCAGACTATCACACATCTTTAACATAAGTGTCATATTTGAAATTTAATAGGCAGCGTATCGTCAGTGCATGACAATGTTAAGTATGAACAATAATATCTCAGCAAGTCATTAGTAAAAGTGAAAAAAGGTAAGAAAACTCAAAAAATTTGCCTGTATTCCTTTATTACATAAAAAGTGTATACCTTGAAAACAGGAATTATTACCTTGAAAAGACCTTGAAAACTGGGGCCTCCATTGTGTACGAACCCTGCCTACTTCACACCACTGGTGTACTCTACACACCCCTCAAACCACTGGTGTAATCCCCACATCACTCCAAACCACTAGTGTACTCACCTGCACCACTGGTGCACTCTCCTAATCACCCTACACCACTGGTGTACTCTCCACACCAATGCACATGACTCCATACCACTGATGTACTCTCCACACCACTCAATACCATTCCAAACCACTGGTGTACTCCCCTAATCCCTCTATACCACTCCACACCACTGGTGTACTCTCCAAACCATGCCAAACCATTGGTGTACTCCCCACACCACTCCCCACCACTGATTTACTCTCCAAACCATGCCAAACCATTCCACATCACTGGTGTACTCTCCACACCATTGGTGTACTCTCCACACTACTCCATACCATTCCACACCACTAGTTTACTCCCCTCACCACTCCACACCACTGGTGTATTCTCCACACCACTCCATACCTTTCCACACTACTGGTGTACTCCCCAGGCCACTTCACACCACTGGTTGTACACTCAACACCACTGGTGTACTTCCCACATCACTCCAAACCACCCCACACCACTCAACACTACTGGTGTACAGGGGCCCTCGGTGGCCGAGTGGTCTGAGGTCTTTCGCTGATGATTGCTAGACTCACACCACTGAACCGGCACTGGTTCGAGCCCAGCTGATGCACGTGTGAAAGTTGGTCAGTTACTTGCCGACGGGTGGTGGTTCTCTCCGGGTACTCTGGATTCCTCCACCATCCAAACTGTCACCATATGAGTGAAACAACCTTGAGCGTGACGTTAAAACCAAATCCCCCCCCCCATTGGCATACTCCCGATGCCACACCAAATCACTGGTATATTCCATACACCAATTCACACCACTAGTGTACTCCCCACATCATTCCGCACCACTGGTCATCTCCCCACACTGCTGGTGTACTTGCTACACCACTCCAAACCACTAGTGTACTCCCCCGCCCCTCTGGTGTACTCTAGACGCCATTGGTGTAATCCCCATACCACTCTGTACCCTGTAGATCCAGAGACTGGTGTACTCCGACCTGTAGATCCAGAGACTGGTTTACTCCGACCTGTAGATCCAGAGACTGCTGTATTCTGGCCTGTAGATCCAGATACGGGGGTACTCCGAGCTGTAGATTCAGAGACGGAGGTACTCCGACCTGTAGATTCAGAGACGGGGTTACTCCGACCTGTAAATCTAGACACGGAGGGTACTCCGACCTGTTAATCCAGAGACTGGCAAATCATTGACTGAGTGTAGGGGATGTGGAAAAAACCTGTCTTAAACTGATGAAAGATTTCTGGTCATAGATTTCATTTTTGGGGGGCGGCAAACTGGATGAGTTGATGTTTATGTACTATATTTCTTGACAAGTATTTCTGCTAGCTGTTCTAAAAACCTTTCTTCTCTGCATGATTACTTCAGATGAAGGGAATGAAGATGAGGTGATCAGTGAATCTGTACATGTGAATACCATGAATCACCTGAAAAGTTGGCTCACCACCAGACCGTCACCTGACCCAGATGTTATCATATCTGATGTCGTCCACAGGTAAGGAGTACACTACTGAGTCAGCACTATAAATCTACAACCAATGAGTGGGCATTATAGAAACCCACAACCGCGGAGTGAGCATTATAAATCTACAATCAATGAGTGGGCATTATAGAAACCCACAACCGCGGAGTGAGCATTATAAATCTACAATCAATGAGTGGGCATTATAGAAACCCACAACCGCTGAGTGAGCATTATAAATCTACAATCAATGAGTGGGCATTATAGAAACCCACAACCGCGGAGTGAGCATTATAAATCTACAATCAATGAGTGGGCATTATAGAAACCCACAACCGCTGAGTGAGCATTATAAATCTACAATCAATGAGTGGGCATTATAGAAACCCACAACCGCGGAGTGAGCATTATAAATCTACAACCAATGAGTGGGCATTATAGAAACCTACAACTACTGAGTGAGCATTATAAATCTACAATCAATGAGTGGGCATTATAGAAACCCACAACCGCGGAGTGAGCATTATAAATCTACAATCAATGAGTGGGCATTATAGAAACCTACAACTACTGAGTGAGCATTATAAATCTACAACCAATGAGTGGGCATTATAGAAACCTACAACTACTGAGTGAGCACTATAAATCTACAATCAATGAGTGGGCATTATAGAAACCTACAACTACTGAGTGAGCATTATAAATCTACAACCAATGAGTGGGCATTATAGAAACCTACAACTATTGAGTGAGCATTATAAATCTACAACCAATGAGTGGGCATTATAGAAACCTACAACTACTGAGTCAGCACTATAAATCTACAACCAATGAGTGGGCATTATAGAAACCTACAACTACTGAGTGAGCACTATAAATCTACAACCAATGAGTGGGCATTATAGAAACCTACAACTACTGAGTGAGCATTATAAATCTACAATCAATGAGTGGGCATTATAGAAACCCACAACCGCTGAGTGAGCATTATAAATCTACAATCAATGAGTGGGCATTATAGAAACCTACAACTGCTGAGTGAGCACTATAAATCTACAACCAATGAGTGGGCATTATAGAAACCTACAACTACTGAGTGAGCATTATAAATCTACAATCAATGAGTGGGCATTATAGAAACCCACAACCGCTGAGTGAGCATTATAAATCTACAATCAATGAGTGGGCATTATAGAAACCTACAACTACTGAGTGAGCACTATAAATCTACAATCAATGAGTGGGCATTATAGAAACCTACAACTACTGAGTGAGCATTATAAATCTACAACCAATGAGTGGGCATTATAGAAACCTACAACTACTGAGTGAGCACTATAAATCTACAATCAATGAGTGGGCATTATAGAAACCTACAACTACTGAGTGAGCATTATAAATCTACAACCAATGAGTGGGCATTATAGAAACCTACAACTATTGAGTGAGCATTATAAATCTACAACCAATGAGTGGGCATTATAGAAACCTACAACTACTGAGTGAGCACTATAAATCTACAACCAATGAGTGGGCATTATAGAAACCTACAACTACTGAGTGAGCATTATAAACCTACAATCAATGAGTGGGCATTATAGAAACCTACAACTACTGAGTCAGCATTATAAACCTACAATCAATGAGTGGGCATTATAGAAACCTACAACTGCTGAGTGAGCATTATAAATCTACAATTCAATGAGTGAGCATTATACATCTATAACCAATGAGTGGGCATTATAGAAACCTACAACTACTGAGTGAGCACTATAAATCTACAACCAATGAGTGGGCATTATAGAAACCTACAACTACTGAGTGAGCATTATAAACCTACAATCAATGAGTGGGCATTATAGAAACCTACAACTACTGAGTCAGCATTATAAACCTACAATCAATGAGTGGGCATTATAGAAACCTACAACTGCTGAGTGAGCATTATAAATCTACAATTCAATGAGTGAGCATTATACATCTATAACCAATGAGTGGGCATTATAGAAACCTACAACTACTGAGTGAGCATTATAAACCTACAATCAATGAGTGGGCATTATAGAAACCTACAACTACTGAGTGAGCATTATAAACCTACAATCAATGAGTGGGCATTATAGAAACCTACAACTGCTGAGTGAGCATTATAAATCTACAATTCAATGAGTGGGCATTATACATCTATAACCAATGAGTGGGCATTATAGAAACCCACAACTACTGAGTGAGCATTATAAATCTACAATCAGTTAGTGGGCATTATAAAAAGTATACCATGGGCAAAAAGGCTCCATGTTCATTTTGAGATCAAAAGGTCACCGGCTAAAACAATGTGGAAGTCATAGAAAGTTCGTAACATAACATGGTATACCTCAAATTCACGGCAAAAAAGAAGTGTGTGGATTTGAGGTCTAAGTGTCGGGCAAAGGTCCGGGTCTCACACCACAGCCTGAATATCAGGAAATAGTTGAAAATCTAGATAACTGAGATATAAACTCCATTAACTCTATTAACTTTTGATCTTCATGTGATGTCTCCACTTCTAGGATATGGATTTTGTTCAAAAATCGGGTATGCCGAAACAAAAACTGATACTTGGAAGAAAGAAAAATACATGTGGATTTTAATGTCAAGTGTCAAGCCCAGAGTCGGTGAAGTGTTCAGATGCCATCATTGGGCACCAAAATTATGCATATATTTGCAAATCCATAACCAGATTTAAATTTGGAATTGCATTATTAAATCTGGCCACTGTGCCCTCGTCTGTTGGAGAACAACTTCTGAATTTGAGAAATAAATTGTGTTTCACATGCAGGAATTCAGAATATTTTGCCAACCTGCCCTCACCCTGAACACAATATTTGACCAAGCCTACTTAACATAGGGTGGTTGATCCTTTCTACAATATCCCAGGCCGGGTCATACCAAAGACTTGAAAAATGGAACTTGTTGCTTCCCCGCTTACACTCCGCATAAGAGGATAGAACAAGAACTGGTTCGCTCAGTGTCCGTATAATGTGTATGAACGTGTCATATCTGCCAACAGCATGATATTTCAGTGGGACAGCGCTATAAACTGGCAGCATTAGATCTGCTCTGTTACAAGAAGGTAACCTTCTTCCCTTCTCCATCGTGACTGATGCAGCTGAAAAAAATGTTGAAAGTGACATTAAACCCTATTCACTTACTTGCTCACTCCAAGAACCTTGTTCAATGAGTCATTGTTCTTGGTTCTAAGTATAGTCGACTTTTTTGGGGTTTCACTTTCAGATATTATTATATTCTTATATTTTTAGCCCACCATCACCGTGGGCTGTTCAAATCACTTTTCGTCCGTCTGTCCGTAAACAATTAATATCACGATTTCTCAGGAAACTTTTCAAACTTGGTACACAGGTCCCCCTTGGGGTCTAGTTGTGCATGATACCTTTTCTGGTCCGATTCGAAAATCCATCTTGGATTTTCCCATGAAACTTCGTTATCGCGATTTCTCAGGAACTACTGCATGGATCTTTCTCAAATTTGGTACACATGTTCCTCTTGGTGTCTAGTTGTGCAAGATACCTTTTCTGGTCCGATTCGAAAATCCATAATGGCCACCAGGCAGCCATCTTGGATTTCCACATGAAACATTATCGTCATTTCTCAGGAAGTACTACATGGATCTTTCTCAAATTTGGTACACAGGTTTCCCTTGGGGTCCAGTTGTGCAAGATACCTTCTTAAGTCCAACTCGAAAATCCAATATGGCCACCAGGCGGTTATTTTGAATTTCTCCATGAAATTTTGTTATCTTGAATTCTCAGGAACTAATGCATGGATCTTTGTCAAATTTGGTACACAAGTTCCCCTTGTAGTTTAGCTGTGCAAGATACCTTTTCTGGTCCGATTCCAAAATCCAATATGTCCACCAGGTGGCCATCTTGGATTTCCTCATGAAACTTTATTGCGATTTCTCAGGAACTACTGCATGGATCTTTTTCAAACGTACTTGGTACACAGGTTCCCCTTGGTGTCTAGTTGTGCAAGATACCTTTTCTGGTTTGATTCTAATATCCAATATGGCCACCAGGCGGCCATTTTGGATTTCCCCATGAAACTTTATTGTGATTTCTCGGGAAGTACTCCATGGATCTTTCTCAGATTTGGTACGGAGGTTCCCCTTGTGGTCCAGTTGTGCAAGATACCTTTTTTGGTCTGATTCGAAAATCCAATATGGCTGCCAGGTGGCCCTCTTGAATTCCCCCTTGAAACATTGTTTTTGTGAATTCTCAGGAACTACTTCATGGATCTTTCTGAAATTTGGTACACAGGTCCCACATGGAGCCTGGTTGTGCAAGATACCTTTTCTGGTGCGATTTGAAAATCCAAGTTACGCTTCAAATTAATACGGTAATCCTGAGTTGTGACGTTGCAACAAAAGAGTCGGCGGATCAAACGGTGTGGCATATTCTATATATTGACTATAGAGAATATCCATACCTTCACCTTCTATATCAAGGAGTTCAAATGATTCCAAATTAAAATGTATTTCTTCAAATTTTAAATCATTTTACTTTGGTCCATGCCGTTGCAAGTGCCGACGGGTTGGCTACACGAAGGGACTTCACTCTTCTGAAACAGCGTCACAACTCGACAACTGGAGACTACTGCGTGTTTTGATCCAAGGGAGATAATCAGGATTTAGACACTTTCAACATTACTACACGAACTGGATCCCTTCAGTATTAAGTTTTGTACCATCTTACTATTTTCGAGCATGGTATCTTAAAAAGAGATATCTCAAACCAGCCCAGTGGACAGAAAAGAATCAGCATTTGTTCCTAATTATAAAATCTTAAGTATGTTTCATAGCTCATGCCAAAGTGTCAAAGAGATTTGTCTTTGCTTCCAGTACCCAATGATGACCCGTGCAAAAAAAATAATACTACAAAACGAAGGATCCTCCGGACATTCACTTTCAGACTAACTTTGCTCATTTCACTTGTACTATAACAACCGAAATCAAGTACATGTACAGTTTCTAGAAATCTTGAAACTCCTGGAACTTAGAAAGATAATATCTTGGTGTTTTCCAGTGTCCCTTTTTCGATCTTTTTCGCTCAAATTCGAAATTCTACAAACAAAATTACAAATCAATCATTTGTTCCTAGTAACAATGGACAAAAAGATCCTCTTGTCATTAGCTTACAATTATTGGATGATGGTGGGCGCCAAGATCCTTCAGAATATTTTACATGTATTGTAGTGATGTTCAATTACCATACTCCTTGTTTTCTACAGAGCACCTAGTGCTGCCGCCACCAGTCAGGATTCTCATTCCGGTAGTACTGATTCTGCTAAAGGAGAAGAACTCTTCCTCGCTGATCAAATTCGTCACATATTTTCTTTGGAAGATTCCAGAGATGGGAAGAATGACAAACCAAAAGGGACAACCACCTTGACTCCTGATGACAGCAGCAAAGTTAAGCCAGCTTCCTCTGGTAAAGCGAAACGAATCAGGGCAAAAAAGTCAACCGGAAGCAGGACAAAAAAGGCACCAGCCAATAATACAACTCCGACACAGACAAAAACTTCTGCTTATACATCAATCAGCAACCTACTTGGACATCAACGAAAACCCAATTCTGTTTCGCGCATCCAGGAGGAAGACACTGACGCTGTTATCGATGTAGTGAATGTTGAAGGGAATTTTAAAACATCCTCTCCATCAAGACAAAATCCATTGTGTCAGAAAACACCCCCTTCTTCTGGACCACGTAATGAAGCCACCAGCAGTGCAACCCCTAACACAGACAGTTTCTGGAGGAACATACAAGATGAGCTAGCTGATGATTTCAATCCAGTCATTGTGGCGACCACTACCCTGGCTGGAACAGAAATGGAGGAAAGTCCGAGCAAATTTGGCACCAGTCCTGGCAAGCTCAGCACTAGTTCCATAAAGGCTGCTGAAAGTATTGCTTCAAAAGTGACATTTTTCCAACGGCTGAAACAGCAACCTGGGACAAACTCTGCAACAGAAGACCAGACGAACAAGGAAGATTTTGCATTCGATCCTAGAGAACATGCCAAGAAACCCACCAAAGCGAAAAGCTCAAAATCTTTAGTAACGCGAAAACTCTATGAAGACACAGAGGATACTCTCCTGGGGAAGAAGACTGATAAATCTGTAACCTGTACATACTTCTCTATATCTAGCCGTCCACCTCGCCCTTCAACGGCGACATCCAACAATGATGACGAACCTGATGTCAATGATGATGTGGGTGGGGACAACATTAGTGGTCATGATGAGAATGAACCACCCATCACTGATAGCCCGTCCAAGGAGTGTTTTGTATTGCTCGTACAACAGGACGATGAGGAGATAAAAAAGACCTCCAGTAAGAGTTCTCGTGTGAAACCAAAAAACAGGGTGAAATCAAGGTCTTCCCGGAAAGAATCGGTGAATGATGAGCCTGCTGGTTTGATGGATTGTGAGGTGCGACTCGACTCGCTGTCATCATCTGTGGGGACAACGTCAAGTCCAGTGAAGAGAAAACATGACCAGCAAATGGATAGTGTTGACAGCAACCCCAGGTGGCCCACTTGCAAGAAGTTCAGATCAGTGAATCAGCAAACTCGCTCAAAGACCTTGAGTGCTGCTGGAAGAACTCGTCCCAGGCTCAGATCTGTGCGGATAACGAAAGATCAAAGGTCAACCCCAGGTTATCGACATCCCGGGAAGCCCCTGGCTGTGATGAAGCTGAATCAAATGCCTGATTGCTCTGTAGTTTTGACCCGGGATGTGAGAATTGAAGAATTTCTCACCAGAGGGTCGGGTCGGCTGAGAGTTGATGGTGAGAATTTCTGGGCAAGTACGAAGCGCCATGGGATTTCTAGTCGTGGCCGGAAGTTTACCTGGCTTGTGGATATGGAGGACGGGAGTAAGAAAGAATACAGTTGGTTCAAGGGAAAGCGCCAAGAGCCTTCCACCGAAGAGACTGATGATGAAGCCAAGAAGAACCCTCCTGCAGGGGGAGGTTCCACTAAGAAGGAGGAGTCGGAGATAGAGGAAGAATCTGAGGCAGAGGAAAGCTCTGATGTTGAAGATAACGATGATGAGGACGATGATGAGGAGAATGAAGATTCTGAATCTGAAGATTCTGAGGTACATGTATACAGGGTTTCATACACGTCGTGTTTTGCCACCGGTATTCGGTGGCAAACTTGAGCTAAAAACTCAATTCATGCCATAAAAAACTGAAGTTTATATGTTTACTAAGGAAAATATTCAATTTTTGAACTAAAAACTCAATTCCGGTAAAAACTAGAACACGTAATTCAAGCAAAGAATGGCAAAAAAACAGACATCGACTCCCGCCAAAAGGGGATTTCCAAATTCAGCCGAAAATCAGTCTTCGGACATTTCCGTTTCCGACTTCACATTCGTCAGTGAATCGATTCTGAAATATTCCTCGGAATACCCACGCTGCGACATGAGAGTCTATACAGCTAGTAGTGACAATTTCTCGGTGATAGTCATAAAATATCGGCCCGAAAATATTGCACGTCGACCTCAGCTCGGACAGTGCAGATTATTCTTTTTTTCCATCTTCCCCCGCAGCTCCGACGCATCACACCGGAATCTAAATGGGAAGTACATGAAGCAGCAGTATTGCAGGTAGTCCGAGGAATATATCGTTGACGACCTCCGGCACAAGATCGGATCACTGCATAATTTCCAAATTCGTCGTTGAGTGAAAGCAACTTCTAAAAGTTTGCCAAGGGAGAATGATAGATCTTTATATGAGATATTACCAACATTAATAGCTTAATCCTGCTGTATATTCTCGAAAATGTAGGAAGGATTTACAGGGATTCCTAGAAGTCCCATATTTTGCCACCGGATACTGAAATTTCAGTATTTTTTTTTACCGCAATTGAGTTTTTATCAGTTTTTGCCACCAGCGTCCTGATTGCTATTGAGTTTTTTTGTGTTTTTGCCGCCGCCATATGTAATGGTTCTGAGAAAGAGTTTAAAGGTTAGAATAAAGTAATATAACATCAAATTTGACATAATCATTGAACTGTCTTAATTTATTTGAACAAGAATAGAATATTCCATCACCACAACGTCAGCTTCCTAGGGGTGCAGTCTATCAGAGATGGCTCAATTCCCATCTCCTACCGACAACTACACCCCAATTAATAGCATTGTTTCAGTTATGAAAATATTTTTGCCAATTTACATAATCCATATCCTTCCTAATTTGGAATGAACAAGATCTGAATTGCGATATTTAATCCCAATCAGGGGTTTTCCCTAAAATGTTGAACAGGTCTCGAAATAAGACAGCACTGGGTGACCAAAAAATTGATCCCCTGATTTTTGGTCCAGGTGATCGATTTTTTTTATCTCCTAGTAGATCAACCAGGTAGCCTAACCAATCGATCATCTGAATCGACCACCTAAAACTAGAGATTTCATGTTGTATGAATGGATTGGTTTTTCTTAAGTGGAATTGTGCAAAATGACTCAATGTGCATGACAATTTACTAAATTCATTTCAGGAAATATATCCAACATAAAACTTGACATTTTAAGAACGTGTTTTACTCCTTCCTGACTGTAATTTTGCCACCGAATACCGGTGGCAAAAACCGACGTGTATGAATCCCTGGATTTAGGCAAGTTAACCGTTATTTTCTCGCACCAACGCACGTGTCACACCAACACACATGCTGTTGTTGTTGTAAAGTTCCGTGAACGGAGTTGTAATAAATTTATCGGAGTAATTTTGGCTGCGAGATTATAAAACTAAAATGGACAAACTGTCAATTCAGGAATCATAAATGGAGTGAATAAAATCCAAGAGATAACTCATATTAACAGTCGGTGGGTGAAACCACTCTGTTCACTTCAACTCGAAGCTTTCATTCTTAATTTCAGTAAATGTCACAGGGGCTAATTTTGAGGGAAATTATTATTTATACTGGTTTACTGATTTCAAATAGTGGCCTGAAAAAATAATTTGATGACAATGGTGGGATATTTTTCAGCAAGTCTTGGATATTAAAGTTCTTTTTATAGACTGGTAATTTTCTGTATTTGTGTGTTAAATGTTGCACTGTGACTGGAGTATTTTTTGTTGACATCCACAATACATTAATGTGCTGAAAATAGATTGCAAGATCGTGGTCAATCAAGAACATAAAAATGAACATGTTAAATTATCGTTTTGTTAAACAGGGAAAATTCCCTGTTTCTTGCCATGCTAGGTGAACTGGCTTATGGGTAATTTCAGAGGTGCGATCTATCCAAGCGGTATGGTTTTCATTACAACACCCCTGCGCAAAATGAGAGAATGACTGAAAGTTCCGCGTCACTCCGTTTATTGAATGCGCTATGAAGTAGTTCGACCTAGTTTCGAATAATTTCTCTGAATTAATCTCACGACGAGCCGTTTCTAGGTGCAGATATTGAAGAATATGTCGAATGCGTTTCCTGGACAACACTTCTGCTGATATCTTGAGAGATTTTCTTCGAAAGATTGTGTTTTGTCTGTAAACTGGTCAATATGGCACAGGTCGTAGTCACGGAATATGCCCACTTCATCTTCGGTTCTGATAGCCAATGAAATACACCGAATTTACGAAAAGACGTCATGTTTTAAGATCGGCTGAACCGCACTGCCAAAATTATAGTGCAGTCCCGGTGAGAGAGTTTGAAAAGGAGAGACGAGGAGGCAGTTTCGTTTTCGTTCCATCAGTCGACTGGAGAGTTTTGACACTGTGCGAGTGTGACATTCGGACAGATCGAGGTGTGTAAAACGTTTTATACCCGTCACTGAATTCATTACTTGTTTCCCGGCGCACACGTGTTAATATTATCAAATAAATGAATGTTGCAAGTTTCCGCGCTACTGCGTGACTGAAAGCATGCACATGGCATGACTGAAAGCCGCCGTTTTGTGTGCTAAGTTTGAAAACATTTCTTGCAAGGAAAACTTGATTTATTTCATCAAGCGAAAGCATCCTTTTTACTGCAATTTTCACATTGACTGATCTTATCGTCCTGCATCATTTGTCATCCAGCAAAAATAATGTTCTTGATTCTTACCATATCCGTAATGGCATCTCGTCTAACAGGTCAGGGAAAAGGACTAACTGGGATATATATCCCAATTGGGATAAAATATCGCAATTTGAATATTTTTTTCATACTTCCATATGTTCAAGCTGGCATATTGTGCTAGTAGTTCTTCTGTTCGTTTAAAGACATACAACAGTGGTTATTGATGGGAAGTATACTGCAACAACAGCATCAAAAAGTATTGCACGTAATTGCAATTGCACAGATAATAATGTCGACGAGAAAAGGTCAGCAAAATTATACAATCGTATTGTCAGTTTTGTGAAGTAGATTCTATCTTGTTTTTGGTAGTTTTGATGCCGAAATCCGACATTGCCGTTTAGTATGAAAATCGGTGAAAATATCCCAATTAGGATATATTTCAATATCCAAACTTTGATTTAATATCTTAGGTGGGATATATACCCAATCTTAATAAATTAATATCCTATCAATGCTCCCCAATCGTATATGTCGCTATGTAGGATCTTACTGATTTCAATTGAATTTTGTGTTCGGAGCGCCCAGCTCATGAATATTTAATAGTCTTATGACATCACAACCGCATTTTAACTACTTTACTTGAGTCGGGCAGGGGGGATAGGTTCATGGACTCAAGGCTACGTCAAGGACGAGTCCATAATTCTACCCCGCATTATGGAGCCAACCTGGCGGGTGGGCGGCAACATCAGAAGATTCCCCCACAGCTTGGCGTGTGCTTCGGCTGAGCCAACCAGAAAGCACTTGTCATTACGTTCCCTTCAAAGCACTATGAAAACCCCTCGGGATCGGTCAACACGCGCCTTACTGCAAGCCGGTTAGATCCTAACAGCGACATATCCAAATGGGGAGGCAGTTAGGATTTAATTTAAATTAGATTGGATATATACCCCACTTAGTGCTTTGCTCTGACCTGTTGAAGTTGACAAAATAATTTTCCGTTTGGGCCAGGCAGTGGAGGTAAATTTATTTTTTGATGTTAATAATGGTTTTCTGTGTCTGTGATTGAATTTTTTAGTAACGTAAGGGTATTTTTTCTGTGTGCAATTGCTGAATGGATTTTAAAATAATTATTCGATGTACCGGTAGGCATACGTGTAATCTTGAAGAAGACCTATAGGCTACTTATATTATTTTCTGGTTGTCAATTGCCACACAAATAAATTATGAATATGAATCAGATTCAGTGACTTCATTCTTGTACATGTCTACAATAACAATGTCATTGAGCTTTGGCTGCCGGTTGCTGTGTGCATGAATACATAAACCATGAATGAAAGCCGATCTGCTTCCTGGACAACAATGTTCACTATGATGCGGACACCGACCTCTGCAATATTGTAGGGTTACTACCAAAATGTTATCTTGTTTAGTTCAGATAATATACAATTTTTAATCTTCGGTGTTGTGTTCTTTATCGGGGAAAGGTAATTTCATTGGGTTGTCAAACAATTGTGATAACAGTTGAACGCCTCAACAAAATTGTTTCCATCGTCCACTGGTACCACATATGCAACTCTCATTTGCCTAGACTTTCTTTACAGTATTGATGAAGTCTCTTCAATAATTAGAGCTAAGCTTCACAAATTCACATCACGTATGCAACGAGAGACACATCAGAAATAGATTGAACAGGACCAATTCCTTCCCTGTTTTTTAGCAGCCTTGGATGCTTTCATTTATTTTTGTCCTCCGCCACGAAGTGGTGGGAGGACTTGGAAATGCTAGCCGTCCGTCCGTCCCTCCGTCCGTCCTTCCGTCCGTCCGTCCGTCCGTCCCACATCTTGTGAACGCGATATCTTGAGAACAATTCGACCAATCGACTTCAAACTTGAGAAGGTGCTTCACATCAGTTAGACGGCCATTGATATTGATTTTCACTGAGGTACGTAATCCAAGATGGCCACCATCGACCATATTGGATTCTGTCCGCCCCACATCTTGTGAACGCGATATCTCAAGAACAATTTGACGGATTGACTTCAAACTTGAGAAGGTGCTTCACATCAGTTAGACGGCCATTGGTATTGATTTTCACTGAAGTACGTAATCCAAGATGGCCGCCATCGACCATATTGGATTCTGTTCGTCCCACATCTTGTGAACGCGATATCTCAAGAACATTTCCACCAATCAACTTCAAGCTTGGGAATGTTCTTCACATCAGTCAGACGGCCATTGGTATTGATTTTCACTGAGGTACGTAATCCAAGATGGCTGCCATTGACCATATTGGATTCCATCCGTCCCAGATCTTGTGAACACGATATCTCGAGAACAATTCAACTAATCGACTTCAAACTTGGGAAGGTTCTTCACATCAGTTAGACGGCCATTGGTATTTATTTTCACTGAGGTACGTAATCCAAGATGGCTGCCATTGACCATATTGGATTCTGTCCATCCCACATCTTGTGAACGCGATATCTCGACAACAGTTTGACCAATCCACTTCAAACTTGAGAATGTGCTTCGCATCAGTTAAACGGCCATTGGTTTTGCTTTTCACTGAGATACGTAATCCAAGATGGCTGCCATGGACCATATTGGATTCACTCCGTTCCACATCTTGTTAACACGATATCTCAGAAACAAATCAACCAATCGACTTCAAACTAGGGAAGGTTTTTCACATCAGTTAGACGGCCATTGGTATTGGTTTTCACTGAGGTACATAATCCAAGATGGCTGCCATTGACCATATTGGATTCTGTCCATCCCACATCTTGTGAACGCGATATCTGGAGAACAGTTCGACCAATCGACTTCAAACTTGAGAATGTGCTTCACATCAATTAGACGGCCATTGGTATTAATTTTCACTGAGGTACAAATCCAAGATGGCTGCCATTGACGATATTGGATTCCATCCGTCTCGGATCTTGTGAACGTGATATCTCGACAACAATTGACCAATCAACTTCAAACTCGAGACGGTGCTTCACATCAGTTAGACAGCGATTGGTATTGATTTTCATTGAGGTAGTATGTAATCCAAGATGGCTGCCATTGACCATCTTGGATTTCACTCACCCATATTGTACCCATCTGTGTTGTGAACGCGATATCTTGATCTATTCCACTCAACGATTTATAAACCTCACCATCCACAAATCCATATACAACTACAGACTTACATTCCAGTGTTACACTACCCATTACTGCTTCCCAAACCTCCTCAAATTGTCTCAACAATTCCAGATGAACGTCTCTTTCCACATACACATATCAAGTTTCCAAGTTATATTTAAGGAGATATTGGAAGTGTATATGCTGTATGCTCTCAAACAGGCTACTTGGCGGAGGACCTGCTAGCTACTCAGCTTGTCACAATTCAAATACACAGCGGTATTGACAGGCTCCATCGCTCATCATATGGAAAATTTTTATACATTCCTTATGGTGGTTGCAAAATTACAAATAAACTCAATCAAAGTATGTCGGTCGGCGACAATAACGTGAAAATACTCACTACAGGTAAAAAAAAATGCTGAATTTTCAGTATCTGGTGGCAAAAATTTGGACTTCTATGAAACCCTGGTATAGTTCAATAATATTTGGGTTTATCCACAAGTACTTGATGGCTGGTGTGAAGGTATTCCATTAGTGTGTTAGCTGGGCGGTAGGAAAGGAATTTACAATATAATATGGGTGTAATATATCCGCTGATAATCTGACCGTCTGGATTTATTTTCTTTTGCTCAACCAAAGTTCTGCTCAAACATGCAATTTTCATCATGCCTTGTAAGTTAAATCCCTATGTTAGAGTTTTTTGTTTACGGTAATTTCCCTATTAATTCACCTTCCAAATTTAATTCGAAAACGGCCGATTTTTCCGCTGTCGTGATTTTGTCCATCCTAATAAAACGAACACGGGAGCATTTTCAATATCCGTGAAACAATAAATTCGAACACTCCCATTTTCGCCACGGAGTTCGTGCCGATGAAAGTAAAGTGAATATGTTACTAGAATCTCGTATAGTATATCGGCGTATGCTATTATTTGTAAGCGCAGAGAACAACAGGGAATGGTGCAATATAATCAGACTGAATTACTATTACTTACAGTCTATAAGGAAAACAATTGATTCAATTAACTCCGCAGTCCTGTAATTTTATCCTAACTTGATCGCGTTTCGCCGCAGTCTGGAAAAATATATACGGTAGTCCCCCACACGTGGTCGAGTGTCTGCACACGGCCCGCTATTAAATCATTCTTCAGTTTCCAGCGTTCGTATATCAAATATCTTCTAAACCAGCATTCCTTTATTTGAAAAACACACATTATTTTAAGTAACAAATTTGAGAGATCTTCAACGTTAATATATTTGTTCGTCGTATATGCTAAACCCCTCGCTGTCCCCCATTTACCTGCCCGACCTGCCCTGTATTATTCGTATGGGAGGCACTTGGGCCGTGTTCAAAGGAGGCACTGGAAGGGAGCAGAGTTCAAACTTTGTCGGGTGACGTTCCCGCGGAGATATCAAGTTGTAACGTGTGTGCTGGTGAATTGCATTAGATTTCTTCACAGCAACTGAATTCTTCGTTTGGGGAAAGCAAGATGCGATTTAACCTTTCGGTATGCTGTATGCTATTCGTTATATTTTCAGGTGAAGTGGACAATCACAATCAAACGACCATTATTTGACGTCAAAAATGAGCCATCACGAAAAGCCTTTTGGAAGGATGTACATTTAACGTTGATTTTATTTTAGTATTTTGATCAATAAAAATTTATAAAAATAAAAAATCTGGACTACAATTCTCGAGCATCACTTGTTTGTGCATGACAACGTATCGACAAGCCTGGAAGATCACAAACAATGGTGAAAGGGTTTCCTTTTTTCTTTCAGAACATCCCCCTCCCTCCCCCTAACAGTCCATACGTCCGTGTTATTATCCACACGACAAGGTGAGGTATTTACGCAGACCCCATGTGGTAAGTATATTTGACCGTAAACAAACCTACAGAATTACGGTGATCGATCTGACGAGTCCTGCATTCTTCATCAGGTTCTCTGAATTTTCTCCCTTCTAATAATACTCAACATACAATACAATATCTAATAGCATGTTCGTGAAAGAGGCCGTATTTTTATTATTATCATTATTAAGGTTCTTTTCACTGTACAGGAAACAAACTTGAAACGATGTGTTCACATCGCACGACATAATAGTATACCCCCTCAGTGCTCCTCAATTTCCTACTGAAACGCCAAGCCTCCACATGAATGGCATTTGCTGCAGGTCTCCTTTGATATTTAAATTGTCAATGGCTACATTGTTTTGAGTACCGGGATAGTTTGCTAATGAAGTGTTTAGTTTATTTTTAGCCTGTCCAGCTATTTCCCCATTCAGCACAGCTTGTCCTCCAGAGAAAACCACATAAAATGGAAGAATCCAAAGTCAGGATAGGGGTGACAAGATGTTTCAGTTTCCAGTGGAGAGAATCTGAACAGCATGAAATATATAGTGAAATAGGAGAGTCCACGTGCAGCATGCAAGTTTCACCCAGACTGGAAATGACACTATTCATATGCAAATGAGATTGTGTGTAATAACATTGAATTGACTGCCTGGGGAATACCTTGTCCCTTCGGAAGCCCAAATTCAGCTCTGGGTGAGGATGCGCGATTCACCAGCAAGAGGCAATTGAAAGGGGTTTCAAATTAACGCTGCAGTATTATGGGTTTGTGTGTTAATGTGTGGCCCTTGTTCGTCCTGTAAATTTCACAATACCTCATTCAAACTTGTTATATCTTGGCTTTGATTGCATCTAATGAAACATAGACAGGAAATCACACAGTTGACAAACGTCAGTTTTCCCACCAGGGGACACAAACAAATTTTGCAATGTGAAGCGCCGACAACAATCATCTCTGCATGTGCTCTGTTTTGTTCAAATATAGTTATCATAAAGACTTACTCTTTCCCGTTTTGTTAAATATTTTATTGTGAATGAAAATATTTCTTACGAATACCCACGAACTTACCAAAATTCCAGCAATCAAAAATTCTTTGGAATTACACCGCGCATTTTTACACTAAGAATCAAAACATCGCTATCGCCATTCCATTACTCTATATGCTAAACAAATTTGAGAAACATTTAAATGGCATTAGGTAAAGTTTCGGAGATGAGAACATACCAGTATTTAATTAATATTCAGAACGATATCATACTTCGACTTTTACTTTTAGTAAACTGTTACAGTACCGATACCGTAATAGATATTCTCATACTTGAAACAAACCAATCGAAACGTGTATTGCCGAATGACACTCGGTTCTCTTGTACAAACCGCCGTTAATTCAACATTAATTTCGTGTCATAGGTCCGGGATATTTATTCAAGTCCTGGATGGTGTGTGTAAAATCATGCACAGTGAAGACCAAAAAGTCTATGACAGTCCGCTAATCTGTCTAAAACTTCGTGATACAATCCTACACAAATTTGCCGTTGGTTCATTTTCAGGGTTCACAACAACAACGTCGACATACCGAACGACTCGAACATGGAATACTCTAATATGTGTATAGTTTTATATTTTCAGAATATTCATTCAATTCCATGTCAGTTACGGTAATTTCCCTATTAATTCACCTTCCAAACTTAATTCGAAAACGGCCGATTTTTCCGCTGTCGTGATTTTGTCCATCCTAATAAAACGAACACGGGAGCATTTTCAATATCCGTGAAACAATAAATTCGAACACTCCCGTTTTCGCCACGGAGTTCGTGTCGATGAAAGTAAAGTGAATGTGTTACTAGAATCTCGTATAGTATATCGGCGTATGCTATTATTTGTAAGCGCAGAGAAACAACAGGGAATGGTACAATATAATCAGACTGAATTACTATTACTTACAGTCTATAAGGAATAAAATTGATTCAATTAACTCCGCAGTCCTGTAATTTTATCCTAACTTGATCGCGTTTCGCCGCAGTCGGGAAAAATATATACGGTAGTCCCCGCACGTGGTCGAGTGTCTGCACACGGCCCGCTATTGAATCATTCTTCAGTTTGCAGCCGTTCGTATATCAAATATCTTTCTTTAAACCAGCATTCCTTTATTTGAAAAACACGGTGAATATTTTCCGAGAAGGCAGAACTGCATGCGAATGAATTATGTTTGAACGGAACATAAAAATCACCGACAACGGTGATCGACGTGACACGGTCTAAGGAAATTTTCATGGCGCTCCTTTTCTGTTGAAGTCTTTACGGTGGTTCATCGTCCCTCATTAATTCATGCCCACTTTAACTTTTATACGTTGGTGATTAAATAGAATACATTTTATGCTAATATATTTTCAGATGAAGCCGGCTATCGATCTGACCTGGAGTCAACAATCGCATGCCGCGGTTGTAATTTCGATATTAGTGTTGTTTAGATTTTTTTATAGAAAAATGGAATAAATCCATCCACATATGGTTCTCAGTACTGCACGGACAAAAGCATCATGATATTGAGCATATGGATATATTTTATAACTTTCCTCAACTAGATTCTCTGAAAGGCTGAATTAATTTCACTAAACCGTTGAGAAACGGGATTGTACATTTGGTAGATTTTTTCGCCATGATTCTTCGCCAGAATACAATCACAACTTACATAGATCGGTCTAATTTACCAAGTTAATTGAGATGTCGATTTCTGTATATTCTCTGAAGTGGATCCGGTTATATTTACTGAGTGTATATTTATAAATTATAGAAAAGCTGCAGTCGGGCCAAATCTCAAATCAGAAAGACGATCGGATGCAGGTAAAAGTTTCCTTTTCAAGAATTAAGCACTGTTGAATGACTTGTTTTTGAGTCGACAGTCATACATTGTGAAACGGGAACTTTCAATTGAAATTACCATGCAGTTTATGTGGAATACGAACAACTGAACAGCGGGCAACAGGCTCAAGTGAGTGGTGACGATTTGATACAAAAATGTAAAACGGATGCAGTTTTCCCACAAGGGGACACAAACAAATTTCGCGATGTGAAGCGCCGACAACAATCATCTCTGCATGTGCTCTGTTTTGTTCAAATATAGTTATCATAAAGACTTACTCTTTCCGGTTTTGTTAAATATTTTATTGTGAATGAAAATATTTCTTATGAATACCCACGAACTTACCAAAATTCCAGCAATCAAAAATTCTTTGGAATTACACCGCGCATTTTTACACTAAGAATCAAAACATCGCTACTCGCTATTCCATTACTCTATATGCTAAACAAATTTGAGAAACATTTAAATGGCATTAGGTAAAGTTTCGGACATGAGAACATAACAGTATTTAATTAATATTCAGAACGATATCATACTTCGACCTATACTTTTAGTAAACTGTTACAGTACCGGTACCGTAATAGATATTCTCATACTTGAAACAAACAAATCGAAACGTGTATTGCCGACTGACACTCGGTTCTCTTGTACAATCCGCCGTTAATTCTACATTAATTTCGTGTCATAGGTCCGGGATATTTATTCAAGTCCTGGATGGTGTGTGTAAAATCATGCACAATGAAGACCAAAAACTCTATGACAGTCCGCTAATCTGTCTAAAACTTCGTGATATAATCCTACATAAATTTGCCGTTGGTTCATTTTCAGGGTTCACAACAACAACGTCGACATACCGAACGACTCGAACATGGAATACTCTAATATGTGTATAGTTTTATATATATAGAATATTCATTCAATTCCATGTCAGTTAGGTTTCATAATATAGATCATAGCTAATACTGAACAAAAGGAAGGAATACGTTCAATGTTTTGGCCTACTTTTACGATGTTATTATGGACGCGAATTTACGGACGTCAGCTCAAAAATCTGCATGATCGTGCTGAACTTGTCACTCGATAAATATGCTTGACTTCCTCGAATAAAATTAGACGCCTTTATCAGGATAGAGGAGATTTTCTGACCTCATACACTGCATTTTATGGAAACTATGGTGAGATCTCAAAGTTAATACACGTTAATAAATACGATCACTACGACCACGGCGAAGCGGTCCGCCATTTTGGATTCTCCGTGAAAGTCGGCGCGACATTTAATTCGAACACTCGCGTTTTTCTAGAATTGGCTCAACAAATAATTCGAAAGTAGCCAATTTTTGGAGTGGTGAGTTTCATCACTACATCGCGAATTAATAGGGAAATTACCGTAGGTTTCATAATATAGATCATAGCTAATACTGAACAAAAAGGAAGGAATACGTTCAATGTTTTGGCCTACTTTTACGATGTTATTATGGACGCGAATTTACGGACGTCAGCTCAAAAATCTGCATGATCGTGCTGAACTCGTCACTCGATAAATATGCTCGACTTCCTCGAATAAAATTAGACGCCTTTATCAGGGTAGAGGAGATTTTCTGACATCATACACTGCATTTTATGGAAACTGATGAGATATCAAAGTTAATACACGGTAATAAATACGATTACTACGACCACGGCGAAGCGGTCCGCCATTTTGGATTCTCCGTGAAAGTCGGCGCGACATTTAATTCGAACACTCGCGTTTTTCTAGAATTCGCTCAACAAATAATTCGAAAGTAGCCAATTTTTGGAGTGCTGAGTTTCATCACTACATCGCGAATTAATAGGAAAATTACCGTAGCTGAAGTGCACATGTACATCTGCGCATAGAAAGTTTGCTGCAATTGTGAGCTGTGAAATATTAATTTGTGTCCAAATTATGGCAAATGATAAGAGTTTTTTGTTTAGCAAAATTGATGAAAATAGAAAGTTTGCTGCAGTTGTCAGCTGTCCATGGATGATTATGAAACTTGATTCTTTATTGAACTGCTCTAGGCTTTGAGAAGAAGAGCAGAAGAGAGTCCTCAAGTTATTCAGCTACTGAAGATAGTTTGGTCAACTATTTTGGATAGATTTTGTACCACCAGGTCTATATTAGTGAAGTTGAATATTTTCTGCTATTCTTACATGTATGTACTGTATGTTCAGATGTCATTTTCACTGAGTTTTTCTGTTCCTACGAAGTAGGCTCTCATTTGCCAGGGGTCAAAATTGCTATCTATTTGCAGGACATGTCCGGCAGAAAATTGGCGCTGTCCTGCAGGTTTTCAGTTAGTTTACATGTATTTTAATTGTGTACCGGACAATTCTTGACAAATGTCCTGCAAGTATTTCGTGAACATTTCAACCCCTGTTTGCAAGTTGTCCGGTAATGAGTGAGTCAGTCCATCCGAATCCTTTTTCCGGCAAAATAAGGAGAACCGTTGACATTTAGAACCTTGATTTTTGGCATGAACGTGCATTAGGGGACTGTTACCAGCCAGTTCTGAGCTGACCTACTTACGTGACCTATAGGTCAAACCCTGTCTTAGGTCAAGGTACACACTTAAATCATGTCAAACCCTACTTTGTAGGTCCTGTGACGTTTGTCACACTACCATGTTTAGAGCATGAATACAAAATTAATACCACTCAGGTGTTGCGTTTAAGAGTTTTCCTGAGACGATGTCATAAATCGCTGGCTAATAAAAACTTTATCCAGTACAGTTAATATATTCAGAAGTTTAAGGCATACTTATCATATGTTTGCCATGCTGGCAATATATTCTAATTTTCTAGGCTCTCATTCTTGCAGAAATTGTATTCACAATATGTAACTTGGGTACCTACACACAAATATATCCTCCACCAGACCCTCTATACCATTTAGATGCAGACACATGCATGACATATGTCAATGGCTTGTTTCACTTGGTTGGATAGGGTCAATTGATAGGGTCAAACTCCAAGTCCTCTTGTTTATCCATTCGTTAAGTCAGTTTCATGATAAAGAAGGTATCTGTCCCATCAGGCACAAGTTATTTTTTCAAATATGTGTTGCATGTACAATTACACTAATTTACTGAAGATCCTTTTTGAGAGAAATGTGTGAGACTGGACAAATTGTGTGGCTCTTCACTATGGGACTGAACATCAAAGAGTTAATGGAATTATTCCAACAGCCTATTTTACTTTTATATAGCCCTGTTTCAGTTGCTAAGGCTCTAGTTGAGATGAAATATTAATTTTTGTCCAAATTATGGCAATTGAGTTTTTTGTTTTAAAAAATGTAGGCCTCCTACATACATAGAAACTTTGCTGCAGTTGTCCGCTGTCAATGGATGATTATGATACTTGATACACATGTTTCTTGTGATTGGATGCACCTATGCTGTTTATGAGATGAAATATTAATTTGTCTCCAAATTATGAGGTTTTGGAATTCGCCAGTTATAAGGTTTTTTGTCAAATGAAAATGTACTGAAAAATTGTCTGAATTTGTCCGGTTTTATTGGATGATTATGAAACTGTTATGATTCTCACAATGCTTGTATTCTTTACCAACCTCTCACATAAATCCATTTTCAAGGCCTCTCCTGCCCTCGAGTTTAGCTGAATGTAATGATAGGTCTGTAAAACATTTGAAAAAAGTTTTAAGTTTAAATTTCCAGATTGTTTGTATACATGTATATCTTATTTCAGGTTTCTGCCAAAGGTAATGAAGATGATCTGCGATGTATCAAGTGCAAGAAGACATTCTCATCACGAAGTTCCTTGTTGAGACATACCAAGCTCCATAAGGGAATGAAGACCTTTAAATGCCCAACGTGTGACATGAGATTTATGACAACTAAGTCATTACAAGAGCACAAATTAAAGAAACACCCAAAACTCCAAGCAAAGGACATCAAAAAGGAGGTAAATGTCAACTTGAACAACATTGGCTTCAGGTGTATGGAATCCTCTCCCCATTGGTACAAGATGTGGGTGGTAGCTGTGTTAGTCTGTTAGCTGATAACTGCACTTCCTTTGCCATCCCTATTTTGTAGTCAAAGAGGCCTGCAATTCTAATCTCATATCTGAACTTCAACAAAAATTTCCATCTCCAATGCTTGTTGCAGTGGTATTGTTATTGGCTGCAAATTACATACGAAATGATGGGAACTGCATATGCATATTTAGCTGAGGCACATGTACATCTGTACTTAGAACGTTTGCTGCAGTTGTCAGCTGTCATTGGATGATTATGAAACTTGGTACACATGTATCTTATGATTAGAGGATGTACCTGTGCTATTTTTGAGATGAAATATTAATTTTTGCCCAAATTATGGCAAATGAAGAGTTTTTGGTTTAGCAGAATTGTACATGTAGGCCTCTACATGAACACATGTACACAAATTTGCTGCAGTTGTCAGCGGTCAATGGATGATTAGAAATTTGGTACACATGTTTCTTATGATTAGAGGATGTACTTGTGCTATTTTTGAGACGAAATATTATTTCTTGTCCAAATTATGGCAAATGAAGAGTTTTTGGTTTAGCAGACTTGTACATGCAGGCCTCTACATGTACACAGAAAGTTTGCTGCAGTTGTCAGCTCTCAATGGATGATTATGAACCTTGGTACACATGATTCTTATGATTGAAGGATACACCTGTGCTATTTATGAGATGAAATATTAATTTGTGTCCAAATTATGAGATTTGTAGTAATTTGCGAATTATAAGGTTTTTTGTTAGACAAAAATGTGCTGAAAAGTTGTCTGAATTTGTCAGGTTTCATTGGATGATTATGAAACTATATGATTAGTGGATGTCCCTGTGCTATTTAGGAGATGAAATATTAACCCTTTCGTACTTATACCGGCCAAAACCGGCCGGCACCGTATACACCCATAACGGCCGAAACATCGCCGCACAGTAAAATGTTCGTCAAGTGAGAGGTCGTCGGTAGTCCACATCGTTGGACAAGGAAATAGTCGACAATATACGTTCAAATTTTATTGTAAATCCTGCAATAAACGTATAACAAGTTTATTTTATTGCAGACGTACCTTCATTGTGGTGAAAATCGGCAAAGAATTTGCCGTTTTTTGGTCATTTTCAACGCAATCGAAATCCCATTTCCCCCGGTAGAATGTGGGAGGTATTGGTCTCATTTTAAAGGTCATTTCCGGCTCTTTCGACCTATGATGAGTGATTTAACAAATAACCAACAATAACAAAGGATTTGATTGGATAGAGATGTCATCATTCTTTGATACCAAGACCAAATTGACCTCACCCGGGCTGTGTTAGTATCGCGAAGCTGATTAGTTGAGAATGCAGTCATCGTGTGAGACAATGGCAGCGATTGGCTGGATGTCTGTCTGTTTGTCAGTGTTCAGCGCCGAGTGAATTTGTCGGAAAGAAAATGGCTCAGTTGGAAACTTTAGCGAGACGACTTGGGTTTACAATAGAAATAAAGGGTTCCTCGGATTTATATGTCGGATTAAAACCCACAGGGATGATGTACTGGTACTTTAGCACGATCGTCCGGTTGAAATGGGCGATCGTGATGAGATTTTTTTATGGAAACTCTCATTTGGCTGGGACATAGACGCACGGTTATGTTGCTGAAATCAAAATGTGTCATGTACCAAAATGAAGGTCGAGGTCAGAGATCAAAAGTCACTGTACTGAAAAACAGGAAATCACTGAAGTGTTCGTGTCCGGTCTATATCTGTGAAAGTTTTGTATCTACTTTTGCAATTTTTTGTGAGTGGATACACTAGGTGGAGACGATGTGTCGCGCACTGAAATTGAGGTCGAGGTCAGAGGTCAAAGGTCACTGTTGCCTAAAAATCAGAAAAATCATTGATCATTGACAGTTCTTTATCTACAGTTCTAATGTTTGGTGAATGGATGCCCTAGGGGGGAACGATGTGTTGCATACCAAATGTAGGTCAAGGTCAGAGGTGAAAGGTCATTGGGACCGAAAAATCAGGAAATCATTAAAAATTCCTATTTTTTATGAGTGGATTCAATAGGGGGGAAACGAAGTGTCACATACCAAAAATTAGGTCAAGATCAAAGGTCACTGCCCCCAAAATCAGGAAATTATTTAAAAATAAGTTTTTTTTATGTCACTAGATATATTAGGGGAACACGATGTGTCACATACTAAAATGTAGGTCAAGGTCAAGGTTCAAGTTCGCTGTGCCCCAAAATCATGAAATTGTTAAAAATCATGATTTTTTGTGTCCATTGATATATTAAGGGGAGACGATTTGTCATGTACCAAAATTTAGGTCAAGGTCACTTTGACCCCAGATCAAGAAATCTTTTAATTTACTTTTTTTTGGTGTCAGTAGATACATTGAGGGAAGACAATGTGTCGTGTACCAAAATTTAGGCCAAGGTCAAAGGTCAAGGTCACTGACCTCAAATTTTGAAAATCATTAAAAATAATTTTTTTTGCAAGTTTATACATTAGAGGGACATGATGTGTTACATAACTTAATGTGGGTCAAAGGTCAAGGTCACTGTGACCCCAAAGTCAAGAAATCATTGAAAGTCACATTTTCATATACCCGTCGAAGACGAGGTCATGTAATGTGATGTTCATTCATCCGTTAACATTTTTGTCCATGCGATATCTGTATTTTCAAGGTATGGATTGGTACCAAACTTTGGGTATAGCTTACTCACATTGCAAAGAGAGATCAATTTGTCAAAGGTCAAGGTCACAGTCCCCCAAAACTGAATCAAGTTTAGCTGCCTATATGTGTTAAGTTGGAATATTCAGAGTTCTGTCCCCTACATGTATATGGCATTTGTCCTGTGGAGTTGTGTCCCATGTTTGATACATACAGCTTGAAAGAACTGGAAGATGTAATGAATGTGGACAGTGAAGTCATTGAGAGATGGTGTCGGGAAAACAAATTGTTTATTCACTTTTCTAAGTCCACTACTATGATCCTCACGACAAAACAAAAATCAAAAAGGTGTGATCTTAATTTTACGATCAAACTTGATGGTAATGAGCTTGAGAATGTCAAAAAAGACAAGATACTGGGCCTTACTGTTGATCATAGCCTGAGCTGGAATGATCATACTGATTATGTTTGTCAAAAACTTTCTTCCAAAATAGGAATACTATATAGACACAGACACCTACTTAACAAAGAAGCAAAAATCACCTACTACAATGCGTACATTCTCCCACACATAGACTATTGCCTCACAATTTGGGGCAATGCATCCACTACACAGACTGACAGAATTTACAAACTTCAAAAAAGAGCAGCCAGAATCATTTTAAATGCCGATTACTCAACCCCAACAAAAATACTATTTAAAGAACTTGGATGGCTAAACATACAAGAACGGATAACATATCAGAAGGCTATTTTTATGTTCAAAATCAGCAACCACTTATGCCCACCTTACCTCAACTCTCTCTTTAAATATGTTAATGAAATTACTGCACATACTCTAAGATCAACTGAAAACAACAAACTGTATCTTCCAAAACCCAGAACAAACTATCTGAAACAAAGCCTGAGTTATTCTGGAGCAATGCTGTGGAACTCCCTTGGCAATAACCTCAAAGAAGCCCCATCTCTCAATGCCTTCAAGTCCAGACTTCTAAAATCCCTATGCCCTAGCACATAATATTATGTACATGTAGTATTCTTATGTCAGGACATTTACATGTACATGTAATATACTCTGCAGTGTTTCGTGATTGTATATGTTGTACATACATGTGTACTTGTATATTTTCTGGAGGGCCTCCGGGAAGAACAGTTTTTGCAACTGACAGAGTTACCCTCATGAAATAAAGATATATATATATATGTAAGAATCAGCTACATGTAGTTACACTGTTGTGAAATTTACTAATTTAACGGGGGAGAGGGGTCCTTTATGAACTTCATACCTAGCTGTTTATTAACTCAAGAACAAACGTTTACTTCATCACTTTCTTCACATCTTTCTACCTTCATGAAAAAATTTCTCGCCTGAAAGGAATCCATTTGAAGGAAAACTACTATTTTCTTGTGTTTGACTATTGTCGATTTCAGTGTGGGATATGTGAGCTCTCGGCTCTTGTTTCAAGGTCACCTAGTTAAGAAGAGTTAAGCCCATTTTAGTTTATCGTTCAAGAGAAGATGTGATATATGTTACATTCTCAGAAGCATAAAATCGTAGACCTTTCTCTAGATTGCTAGCTACCAATTTGGATCAAAGCCATTAACAACCTAGAAATTTGGACCAGTGTAATTCCAGGTATACGGGCGTATATTGAAGCCCCATGGGCTTTTGTGAATTCAGGCCTAAATGGTGACCTGACACATGTCTGAAAAAAACGTTGGATTACATTGGTGATTAAATATGTAATATATTCTCCAGTTCGTGACCAAGTTGTTCTTCCCCATTACTAGGTTGGCAATTTTCAATATCTTTTTCTCTCACTATGTTGATTATTTGTAGCTGCTGCCTATCATGATTTCTGCTAAGGTCAATGATTGACGAGAAAAACAAAAAACAAGTGATGACTGATAATGTAGCAAAATGTAACATAATGGCAAGGCTCGAAATTAGCAGTGCACACATGCACAAATGCATGTATTTTTTCCACGGTGCACGTAAATTTTGAGCGGCAGGTGCACAGCGTGCATGTAGCTGCATTTGCAAGCAAAGTGTTGAAAAATGGACCGTCGATCACAACGAATATAGCTTATGGCAGACTGCCAATTGTCTTGAAAAATTTGTTAGACAATGTCCAAGCTGTGCGTTGAATTACCCCCGTGGGTAATTTTATCCCGGGAATCTCCACATCAGATGCTCCACACTATTTCTTAGTCTGCTTCACGTCCTGTGTGACATTTGCAAACTGTTCAAAACGATCTGAACACAGCAATATTCAAGCTTTTTTCTGCAGCCTGTTGTCAAATAAACACTGACCCTGCTGGGAAAGTGGGAAGTGCAGTCCATCATTTTTGAAAACTGTACGGGTGCTATAAATCGCACTCCTCAAATACGCAAGGAGTGCAAATCACACTCCTCGAAACCACACTCCTCAAATATTTGAGGAGAGCGTTGTACAGGTTATGTATTTTGTAACAAAGTTTGATCCGCGGGCGTACTTCAGTCTTTGCTTTGCCCTTGACACGCCGGTCTGCCATTATTCTATCAACGTGCTTAGCGCACAGTTTGCACCAAACCTGCCCCACCATTTCTCGGCCCCTGTCGTCGACCTCCGCAATATAACCAATGCAGCTGCCAATATTCCAATCTTTGAACGTCACAAGTTGTACGCTAGCGCCTGCCATCATAAAGGTTAAAACTGCAGCACTTCGCAACCAAACAAAATGGCGTGGTCATGCAGTGGCCCTTGTAGGAGAGCCATGGTACGTTAATCGTGATTGGTGCGTTTTGTGTCTTAGCCAATGAAACAGCCCGTAACATATCGCATATTATCTGCACTGTGTATTGTGTGTTACGTCACGGAAAGTTGTGAAGCCGCCCGAATCGACGGAAGAATTTCATCAGGCATTTCTAAAACATTCGTGTCCATGCAGGTCTGCTAATAAATTGCGCTTAATAACATTTTTTTTTGGTGGAAAATCGAGGAGTGCGATTATTCGCGCCTCTGTGGCCGCTTTTACGGGCGCTGAGGTGCGCGAGCGCGATCGCGCTCGTTAGAAATGATGGACTGAAGTGAGAGTCGGGCTGCAATTAAATCTGTAGAGGAGTCCCGACGATGTTGCAGAAACACACACGAATCTCGCAACAACAACAACAACAACAACAGAGAAATTTGTTGAGGCCAATATAATTTGATTTTCTGTAAATTTGTCGATTTGAAAAATTAACAAAAAAATTGCAAGAAATGGTTATGGTGTTTAGATGGTGTTTAGTACAATATGACCTTCTCAAGAGTGATCTCAACACAAAGTCAGATTCATCAGAATATTTGACTTTGTGGCAAAACACATTTGATATTTTCCAAATATTGATGTTTTTGATTTTTTAGAATAGTTCTTTTGAAGGACGCTGTAAGATCCTGTATATAAGTGCTGATACCTGGCATTAGGAGAGCCCAAACTCGTAAAAGTTTACAGATTTCGGGACAAATTTATGAAGAAGGATTTAAAAAAAAAAAAAAAAATGTTTTGATTTTTGTGCATGTAGGCAAATTGCTGTGCATGTGCATGAGAAATTTAGGTGCACACTGTGCATGTAATTTTTTTACCCTAATTCGAGCCTTGAATGGGTTCATTTCAAGCCTCACAGTAGAATACAGTGTTCAAAGGCCAGTTGTTAGTGGTCAGCAGAAATTTGTTCAAATGGTCAAAGGTCTGAAATCTCCATAAATGAAGTATCAGAGGTCTGATTTGTCCATAAATGAAGTATCAGAGGTCTGATTTGTTCATAAATGAAGTATCAGAGGTCTGATTTGTCCATAAATGAAGAAGTATCTTGATTTCACACATTTTGTAAGATTTTGTAAGTTTTATCTTGCACTTTTTTCTAGGATTGCTATGTTTGTCCCCCAATGCCCGAAGGGCTAAAATGGGGACTATAGTATTGGGGTCCGTCCGTCCGTGTGAGTGCATCCCGATTCCGTCGTACCATCCGTGCTTTTGACCGACTTCGTTTCTGGACAACAACTTCTGAAAAACTGAACAGGTTCTTTTCGAATTTGGTGTTGGGGTACCTCGCCTCAAGATCTTACTTGAGATTGTCTTTCACGCCAATCCACTTTTAGGTGGTGCCAAGTTAAAGTTTCCTTTCCGGACAATAACTTTTGAAAAACTGAACGGATTCTTTTCAAATTTGGTATGTGGGTACGCTTCGCTTCCGGATCTGGCTTGGGATTGTTTTTCACGCCAATCTGCCTATAAGTGGTGCCACCTGGGAGCCGAGTTAAATTTCTTTTCCGGATAATAACTTATGAAAATCTAGCCGGATTAGGACAAATTTGATAATTGTGGGTACCTGAACATTACGGCTTCATGTCAAATAAATTGGGGTGGGGGGGGGCGGGACTTCAACCCCTCAGGTTTTCATTTATAATAAGAAGGCTAGAAAATAACTCAGACACTTTACATATCTGAAAGATTTGTCAACTTTTTTTTATATGTTTGCCCGAAAGTCGATCTCTCGGGCGGTTGTCACATACCAAAATTGAGGTCACGGTCACTCTGACCCTAAAATCAGGTAATGATTGAAAGTCTCAATTTTGTGTAGGGAGTTTTTTAGGAGAAGACGAAGTCAGGGGTAGAAATATTCAAAATCATCAGCAGAACATTTGTCCTGCTGGTCAAAAAAGTTGCCGGACATTTTCATCTTTGTCAGGACAAGTTAATTGTCAGACAAACTGATTTTGTTTTGCTTCATAGAACTACATGTATTTCTGAGATGAATTTCTCAAGCGACCTTTGCCTTTTACTTTTGGTTTATCTCTCACGTAAAGTCAAAGTTTTACAGGCCCGCCATTTTATCGACCAAAGACAAGGTTTCCCTTCAATGTACACCTCATTGCGTGTGACCGACACGCTTCATCCGACGGCCTATAAATACTTTCAACTGCCTTACAAGCAGCTGATATGTAAAGTGCTCATATACACATGGTAAATGTAGAAGGATGACGTCGATAATTCAGACCAATCAAATTGTAGGTCACGGGGAACATTCCATTCCGAAACAACAACAACATCAAGCATGGCAGGCGAGCTAGTTGACTTTTGTCGACATTTGTACGTGAATTCGGCGAAGAAAACTAAGAAAAGACGTAACAGTTGCCCCTATAACATCTTATAGCATGTTTTTATATATCCTCATAGCATGTTTTATATTTTCTAGTGATTCAGGGCTGATAAACAACCCATTTTTACCGGACAGTATGTTTTTTTGCCAGACATGTCCGACAAATCAATGTATATTTCGTTCCCTGGAAGTCAGTTTTGGCTCTTGTTAATGTTTGGCATTAATACTGACTAGTTTTCTGACCAATTTTATAACTCTAGATAAATAAAACGTTCTTCTCTTTCTCTAATAGGGATATACCTGTTTTCATGATATCTTGATGATAACGCAGCTGTTCATCTATCTAGAATACCTTGCCTAAATGTTCTGGAATATCCAATGAGCAGCCAGATGTAATTATAGCCCTTGCTCATCCATCACATGCAATTGATTCCAGTCTTCAAGTGATTGACAAATTTATCTTCCTGGGGAATGAAATGAATGTTAAATCGATTATTTTCAGCCTCCTACTACAGACGAAAATGGAGAAAGCTTACGATGTGAAACTTGTAAAAAAGTGTTTTCAAGTCGTTCTTCATTGTTGAAACACACCAATACTTATCACCCAGATGTGAGGACGTTCGTCTGTACCGCCTGTGCTATGAAGTTCTTCTCTGTGAAATCTCTGCAGGATCACAGGAGGGCAAAACATAATATATTCCAAGGAAAGGCTGATGAAAAGCAGGTACTGTGTGGTTTACAAAGGAAATATTAGTTATCAGGCACTACTACCCAGGTAAACCAAATCCCAACCTAGACCTCACTGTTGCAGGTTTACCCACGTGCAGCTGCTATTCCATGGAATGTCAAGGAGATCATACAAAATTATGGTATTTCGTCCGAGTCTATGCCAAAACAGCAGTATTTTGAAGCCCATTATTGTAAAGATGTAATCCTTACAAGACAGTTGACATGTTTATAGTAATCCCTCCAATAATCAATCCCCCTATTGACATTCGATTGCACCCCGATTTTAGTGTATCTGGGTCTGTGGTACCTTTCCTCAAAATCTTGCTTGGGATTGTTTTTCATGTTGATCTGCCTATACGTGGCGCCACCTGGGGGTGATGTGATGTAAGTTTTTGCCAGAAATCCGTTTTTGTTGTTGTTGAAACTTGGTAAAAATTCTGGGGTTTTTTTTAAATTAAGATTCTCTTCTGGTTTTACCAGAATCACGTTTTCTTACTTTATTGACCAAAAATTGGTTCGAATGCATCTCCAGCCATCCAGTACCCCAGAGCTTCCGGCCTAAAGTGCTAGGATGGTGTTTTCATGTTTTTTCACTGAAACACAAATACGTCAGTTAAAATTTTGTTTCCGGACAACGACTTTTGATAAACTGATCTCATTCTTTTCAAATCTGGTACGTGGGTACCTCACCTCAAGAGCTCGCTTGGCATTGTTTTTCACTCCGATCTGTGTATAGGTGGCGCCATCTGGGGTGCCAAGTTAAAATTTTGTTTTTGGACCATAACTTATGAAAAACCTGAATGGATTCTTTCCAGATTAGGTATGTGGGTACCTTGCCTCAAGGTCTCGCTCTGGATTGTTTTTCACGTCGAGCTGCCTATAGGTGGAACCACCTGGGAGCTAAGTTAAAATTTTGTTGCCGGACAATAACTTTTGAAAACTTGAACAGATTCTTTTCAAATTTGGTATGTGGGTACCTTGTTTAAGATCTCGCTTGGGATTGTTTTTCAAACTGATCTGCCTATAGGTGGTGTCACCTGAGGTCAAATTAAAACTTTGTTTCCGAAGAATAACAGAATAAACCTGAATGGGTTCTTTGCAAATCTGGTATTGCCTCAAGATCTCACTTTGGATTGTCATACTGTTTGGATTGTCATACTGTCAAGAGAGGAGGCTGTCTACGCGAGTGCCATCTGGGGGTCATGCCAAGGAGTGACATCTGGGGATCATGCCAAATTTATTTTCAGGACAAATTTGGTGATTGTGTGTACCTTGCTAGCAGATCTCACTCACTCACTCACTTGGCAATGTGCTCCATGCTGGGTACTGAAAGTTATGGTTCCAAGCCAAATCAGTAGTTTCAACGTCGATGGACTTCAACCACTCGGGTTTTCATTATCCACATCATGTATGGAATATGGCAAAAGAATAGGCCTTCAGACAAATTGGGAACAGTCTTGCCTAGTACCTCCTACAACGACACTTGAGTGAGGGAGTGACACTGCATTATTTTGGGGACGCTTTCCATAATTCAGCATCAATAAATCCGATCACCCCCGAATTACACTTTTGGTGATCGATTTATTATAAACTTGACTTTATCCATGTTTAATTCCATGTACAAAGATACAAAGTACAAATTGATGGCATTTATACTAGGATTCCATATATATGTATACATATAGAAATGTTTGAAAGACTACATGTACTATTGATAAAACTATATCAAATCAACATTATCTTCTTCTGTCTCATTGCAGTGTCCAAACTGTTGGAGGTCATTTGCAACAGCACTCAATCTGCAACGCCATATGCGGGAAACGCATGAAGAAGCGGCAGATATTACCGAAGAACTGAAATGCAAGAAATGTGGCTTAGAATTCGGCAGCAAGCAGAGTCTAACCAAACACATGCCTCTTTGTGTTCAAGTGTTCAATTTTGAATGTAGAATTTGCTATCGTCAGTACTTCGAGAGGGGAAATCTAGCCCGTCACATGCGCACATACCATAATACTAATATCAGTGACAGACCAGTTCAATATGAGTGCAAAGTTTGTCTTAAGGTGACGGGAAGCGGTGCCAACTTCCAGAATCACATGCATGAAATGCATAAGATAGAGATGTCAGCAGAGGCGATACAGAGGTATGATTGTGAAATGTGCACTCGAATATTCAACGATGAGGGTAACCTGGCCAGACACATGCAGTCAGTTCATCAGATACAGAAGTTTGAGTGTGAAAAATGCTCTCGAATATTCAGCGACAAGTCCAGCTTAGGTCGCCACATGAATACAGTTCATCAAGTACAGAGAGATGCTGCTGCTACTTACACATGTACAATTAAGCAGACGTACGAGTGTGAAAAATGCACCCTGAAGTTCAAGGACAAATACACTCTGACTCGTCATATGGAGTCTTTTCACCGGGCTGTCAACACTACACTGCCTGGGCATCCATTTGAATGCATGAAATGTCGAAAACCTTTCGTAGAACGATGCGATCTGAGGAAGCACCTGTGGAGCTCCCATAAAATCAAGATCGGCTTCGGACCGGAAACGGAAATTCATAAATGCGACAAATGCGATCGTAAATTCTCCAGCGATGATGTCCTGAAACAACACACACGATCAGCTCATGTAGAGTTGGCCGTGCCAAAGCAAGAACCACAACTTGAGAAATTCTCTGACATCAACAAGTGCCGGATATGCAGTCGAGTTTTCCCGTCGAAGAGAAATCTAGACAGACATGTTCAAAATGTTCACAAACTCGAAAGTCCCTCTACAGGTCACTTATCATCAGACCAATACGAATGCATGAGATGCAAACGCCCTTTCATGGACAAATCTGGTGTCCGACGACATTTACGCGTTGTGCATAAAATGGAGATTCCATCGGCATCGGAACGGAAACATGAATGCCCAAAATGCACTTGGCGTTTCTCAAAAAGATATCTGCTGAAAAAACACATGTTCAATGTTCACCAGCTGGATGTAGATTGCGCCGTCACTGTGCGACGTTTTCGCTGTGTGAAATGTTCAGGAACATATTTGGCGAAGAGCGGTGTTCTGCGTCATCTCCGCAATGTTCATAAAATCCACGGAGGAAAGCATTTCTCAATCTGCTATGTGAAAGAGGGTGGGAAAGAGACTGAACAACAGGTAAGTCATTCACAGGAATAATGTACATACCCAGGAAGATATGGAATGATTAACATCACTACAGGGCGAGGGGGAAAAAATGTCCACCTGTTACACACTTTATATACATACATGTATATGGCTGCATCACAAGAACGGGGGCGTTTTGCGCAACACAAAAACCCTGTTTCATAGGGCAGAGATGAATTACCCTTTCATGTTTTAAATTCATATACACAATAAATACATAACTTTAGATGAATGAAAAACACCACAAGCGATAATTTTTTGCAACAGGTAATCAGGTATGGAAGGCTTTGACTATTTGCTCGATTACTTGTCCAGAGACCAATACACTCACGATCATATCTGTAACCCTGCTGTGAAGGGTCAATGCCACTGCAGCCAAATGGTGTCTGGACATTTTGGCATTCAACATTTCGGTGAGCAACATTTCGTTACAAAGTGTTGGGTACAACATTTCTGCATGCAGCATTAGTAAACATTATTTTGACCTACTAAAACCAGAAAAGGAACCTCCCAAAGTAATACATGTGTGTTACATATCCCTTACAGATATGCAAATGAAACAAAAGTTTTAACCTTTATCAACGTGAAATTTCATCTGTGAAATTTGTATTTCTGTACATTATTTCTCAAAACACAAAATGTAGATTTTAAGCTAACTGCAGTTACCTAAATGTCATACCCACCATTTTGTGCCGAAATTTCACATGCTGAAATGTTGAATACTGAAATGTCGCTCAACGAAATATCGCGTGCCGAAATGTCAAGAATTGCCTGAAACGTGGAAAAAAACACGAAGGAAAGGGATTCCATTTCACAAAATCTAGCTGTTTTAATTATTGGTCAAAGTTGGAAAAACTGATTACCAAGAAATAATAATAAATATTAGTAGTCAAAGTTGGAAAAAAACAGATTACCAAGAAATAATACAGATGGAAATAATTTATAAACTCGGCGTGTAGGCCTATCACTTGGGGAAAGGTCACTTCTTCATTATGATCAGACGGATAGGGAAATAGTTCAATAGTGCACCGATTATGCAGACAGAAGTACATCATATATTCTTTGACTTTTTCAGCCCAGGCACACATGATAGCACCATATATGGGCATGGGTGCATATTGTTTCCAAGGAGAATTCTCGATCGACCTTATACATTGTGTCATCTCCCTATGTAGGGGCATCGTCACTTGATTGATTAGCATGACCTTGACTTTTTAAATACACATGCAAGATGCTATAATTATTTATTATTAATTATTAAATTGCAAAATATTTGTATATGAATATGAAGAAAATGAGTAAGTTTTACTCAGAAAAATGTAAATCCCTCGTCTATTTTAATTATTTGCTCTCAAAATATAGATGCCCTCAAGAAAATTTATGCAGAGAACTAAGGCCTCTGTTAATTAATCTTTAGCTTCTCATGACCCGCCCGCATGTTTTTTGTCGTAACAATAATTACGCATTGTTTTAATTATTTGGCATTTTTTGCTGCAAAAAAAAAAATCTGCAGAACAAGGCAGCGCAAAATAACGCCTGCCTACGTGCCGCCGGCAAGTGAATTTTTCCGTCGACAAGTTGCAAAAAATCTACCTGTCGCATGCGGCAAGTAGGATTTCATCTAACAAAAACGATAAAATGCGATCAATTTTCGTAAATACCTTTTAGAAGTCTAGATCTATCTGAAGGAACGGACAATCCAAGAAATAATCCATTGAAAATTTATTTCAAGTCGATCTTTGGCCATTGTTGTTCTCTGTCAACATTTCCCGCGCCAAGTGTACTTCCGGTTGCGCGCCAAACCTTGCGCGGTAGTCCGGTGCATGCAAAAGTCGGACCTGTTACGAAACGGAATTGGACTATCTGTTTTTTTGCAGTTCGTACCGATGGTAAATAATATTGTTGGCTTCTTATTTTGGGCTTCTTTTCACAAGCTGACGTTTTTCTATGCAGACATTTAAGTTAATTGATAATTTCAACGGGACTCTGGTGGCTGATTCTAATTTATTGGAAGCAGCAATTTACAAGGGGAGACCTATTGATAAATATAAGTAAATATAGTTGGGATCTGGTTAACTCCCCTCAAATTTTCATTCTTTAAAAAGGGTGTTACTTGGATCTAAATTCTATGATATAATGTCACAGGTGCCATTTGAATTTCACATAATTTAGTCAGCAACAAAGCTTTTTGCAGTTCTAATTGCAGAAATTAGGGGAAATAGTTGTCTTTGACATATCAAAGTTCATCACATACATAACTTCTTTTTAATTGCAATATCTTAATGCAGCCAAATAATTAATAATTAATAATTACAGCATTCAGCATCATCATAATTTCCTCCCAAGGTCATGAGAAGCTAAAGATTAATTAACAGAGGCCTAACTATTGATTTTTGACAAGCTCCACAGTAGACGACTAATTATTATGGACAGACTTTAATGCTGAAATAGTTCTTGAAGATAATATTTGTTCAAAATACATGTATATATTTTTACCACCCCCCGGGCAATTTTGCCTGAAGGGTATTGTCATCATGTACGACCATACTTCTGTCTCCGATTTCTCGTTACCACCATATCTCAAGAACGGCTGCATTTATCTTTGCTCCTTTCATAGCATGTGTCACAGAATACCCATACAGGCAAGATGGAAGACGAAGTCAAGGTCACTCAAACCAGAACAACCACCTGGGACTGCAAAACATGTGGCAAGAGATTTAGGGAGAGGAAATACTTGGTGAAGCATATACGAGGTGTTCATAAAATTGAGAATGTACAGGCAGCAGAGCAGGCAGAATCCAAGCCACAACAGATGAAGGGGAAGGTACCTTATCTCCTTCCTATTACCCTGGAGTAAATTAAGCCAAAATATTTATTGTAGCCAATATTTTCCATCTGTTCACATGCATGGATCCAGGATGTTATCAAAATATCTCTGACATGTCCACTCTCCAATCTACAATCACAAGAGGGGATACAATACAGAGAGATGATGTAGTAATTTACCCTTTGAACAGTGAAATACAAAGTGGAAGTAAAGCAAATCATTAGATGGACCATTGCTATGATTTCCTTGATAGGTAGAGGCAGATAGAAGAAGTCGCCGGGACAAACAGTCACCATTGCGCTGTGGAGAATGTGGGAAGCGGTTTGCTGAAAGAAGATACTTACTGCGCCACATGCGAAAAATTCATGGCACATTTATTGGACGACAAGCTGATAGTGACATGAAAGAGGCGGTACCTAAGGTAGGTCAATTCTGACAGTAATAAACTTCCATGTAGTGAAAAACTCTTCATGGAGTCCTGTGAAGGCCTTGACACATGCTTGACCTGATGTCTTAAGTTGGCCCTCTGGGTCAGTTTCTCTCAGGACTGACCTTGAACTATTTGTAAAGTTCACAGAGGTCGAAATGTGAATGGTAGTGGCAGTTTCTTGTTAACACCATACATGTATATAAGAGGCAAATATAGCTAGAACGTTGATATTTTGCACACTGCAATATTTTGAGAGCATCCAGGTCAAGTTCACTTGATTTTATATTTTCGATGGTCAGAGGTCAAAATGTGAATAGCAGCATTGTGAGCACAATATCTCAATAACAAGGAGAGCTGGAGACTGGATATTTCACACAATGCAGTGGAGGCTTCTATGTCATGTTCACTCTGTACTGACCTTGACCTATTTTCAAAAATCACTGAGATCAAAATGTATATAGTAGCCATATAATTTGCTTGTGAGCACAATATCTAAGGACAACTTAAAGCTTGATCTAGATGTGATCGCCTTGACAATATTTGGACATCTCTGCACTCGTAACATTTATAGCAGTTATTGCTGCCTTGTAGCCGCCTTTATGCAAACTTCACTATCGAGCCTTTTCTCGATAATTCTAGTAGTGATGGTAACATGCCCTTTCAGACAACATGCAGGGGCAAATACAGCTCTTTAATTTGGGCGCCCTTTTAGTTTCACCGAGCGCAGCAAAGAAAAAACTTTGGCGGGGGGTCTGGGGCCCGCCTAGGGCCCCAGCCGCTAGACATTCTCAGATGCTCTAAAACGCATCAGACACATTTCCAGACAAAAAATTTCCATATGAGATTATCTCAATTTTTATAGAAAAATTGTCAAAAATGCTATATTACATCCCAATTTTCATGAGAAAAAAATGCTATATTATGATTTTTATGAGAAAATGAGTCTTTTTTTTGTGCAGATTTAGAGATTTTGAGAAAATATTCTATGAATTTCTAAACTCTTCCATAAGACCGGGAGGTTAGTCCATATTTCTTGATACTCATGGAAATTCCGCGAGACTTGGCAACTGAAAACCTGGCGATCTCTGCACTGCCACTGGTGATATAGACCAAGGGAAGACAACTCCCAAAGAACATGACTTAGGAACATGAAATTTCCAGGATCGGTCCGTGGACGTTTCTGAATAAAACAGCCTATTCCCCCGCCCGTTGTCTTAACAAGCTCAGTAGTTCTCTTCTGACTGTGGGCACAGCTGGCGCTTTTCGGATTATGAGAACTCGCGGTTGTCGGTGGCCGACCACGAGGCAGTTTCGTCTGCTTTCTTCACGGAAGTAGAAGTCTGCTCGAATCAACCTCGCCACCAGGGGTCGCTGCGCAAACACCTTGTTCCACGCGACCCACAAGAAGATAACTTCCGGCTAGCGTTCAGCGTAGTTAAAGTTATCATTTCCCTAGCAAGTTAAGTTCATATGAATCGGGTTGGTAAATATATAACATGGCGGCTCGCATTGGTAATTTACGTCTTGATTTCGCCGCTTCATTTTTGAAGTGACAAACGCAAACGTGAGTAAACCATCTCGAAATTAAATACAAAACGTAAATTTGCTGCATAATAAACTAAAATACCTAAAAAAAATCGTCGTAATTTGGGCGTTTTTCGTTTCTTAATTTGGGCGTTTTTAGACCTCGTTTATTTTGGGCGCCGTATAACGGCATAAAATAAGGCCTGTATCTGCCCCTGACATGAGACTTGATAGATACTCGGCTTGTCTATACTAAGAACTCATTGAAGAAAAACACTTTCAACTTCTTCTCGATACTGTGCCAAAATTTGTTTCTGAACTCCCTCAATTTGCTCATCTTTGTTGCGAGTTATTTTGAAGACTCCTGGAAAAGTTAATTATTTACCTGGAAAGTCCTGGAAAACTCTTGGAATTATTTCCTGCTGTAAGTGTATGAACCCTGAAATCATATTCACTCACTCCATTATAATGTCCTTATATGTGATTGTTTTTCGATCACATCTGCCCAGTATTGTTCAGGTTGTGGGCTGTTGTGGAAGATTCAAGAACAAGAAAGGTATTGATGGATTAAAGTGTCAAACTAATTCCTTGTTGCGGGTGGTTGGGTGGGTTCAGGTTCCTGTTGCTTCAATGCATTTTGTTGAGAAGCAGCAGGAACTTGATAATGTGATGTCTAGCACTGTAATATCACTTGTCTTTATTGCACCATGTAAGCGTCCTGTCTGTGTCTTGTGCGCTGTCCTCAGTGTTTTTTAGGGTGGATGGAGGGTGTCTGGTTCCATGCTGCTTCAAAGATTTCTTCTTTGAAGTAACCGGAACACAACTGGGCTGGGTGATGCTTAGTTGGTTCGTCGTGATATAGCTGAAATATTGTTGAAAGCGACGTTAAATTCTATTCACTCACTCACTGACTTACAAGAAATATGTTGATGTATTAAGGTGTCAAACTAATTCTTCTTTCGTCTTGTTTACTGTTTGATACATGTAGATCCAGAAGACACCTGCAGAGAAGAGAGAGGATGAGAAACCGTCCTTGAACTGTAAACAATGTGGGAAGTTGTTCGCTGAACGGTGTTACTTGCTGCGTCACATGCGAAACATGCATAACATATTTATCGGACGGCAAGGAGAGATAGCCACAAAAGAAACAGAACCTGAGGTAGGTTGAAAACTAACCAGCTTATTCCAATCAACGATTTGTGGTGTAACCGAACGTGAAGCTGATGTTCATAAATATAAGGTGTTAAATCAGCCTTCCACCTTGCATTAAAGGAGTACTATACCGGTAACTTATTTTTAACAGCATTCATATATATTATTTGTATTATTATAAAAAAAATTGTTTCTAGAATGCAATAATAAAAGAAATACATGTATTGGGGATACGTTTCTCTCCATGGCATAATCTGGGCACCGCCATTGCACCACTGCACCATGATTTTGTACGCCCGTCGATAGCCAAGATCCTACATTTCAATCACGATTTCCATCCGTCTCTCCGCCTGTCTGCCTTACTGTCTGTCTGTCCATCCATCATTTAACTCCTGCTTGTCCATGCGAAATCTCCAGTTTCTTGTCCTGGATTCATGGTACCAAACTTTGGGTCTACATACCCATGTGTCATTTTAAGGTCAAGGTCACTGTGATTGAAAATACAATAAACCATTAAAAATTGTAGTGTTTATGTTGTAAATACAGTTCAGACTTCATGTGGATCATTATGACAAAGAAGTCTATTGATTTTTACCCCTCTTCCAAGTTTGACCAAAGTGGTCCATCGTTCCGTCTGTCCATCTTGCTTGTTAACACAATATCTCCTGAAGGATTATAGCCAGGCTTTCTTAATTCATATAGCATATGCAACTGGCGATGGGTCAGAAGAACAGTGAAGTTGACTGACCTTGACCTATTTTATCTAGGTCAAATTTGAATTTTGAAGGATTACATCTAGATTTCATACTACATATGAAACTGATGTTTGAGTGGAAGCCTTTTCAATTTGATTGACCTTGGCCTATTTTTCAAGGTCGAATTCTAGTTAATGCAGTATCTTGATGGTTTACTATTAGGAACGTATTTAAAATATGGTAAGTATTCCTTTAAGGAATTCATGTATGCAATTCACAGGCTTGCGACAAAGCACTCTTGCATTCAGATCTGGGCTATTTTCGCTATGATAAAAACCAAAGTTACAGGATTGACATGAGAAAAGGAGAGAACTTTTTCTTTTGAACTTGAATGAACTCACTTAGAATTGCAAGTTGTATAACAAGATTGAATTCAATTGGCATAGTTTCTGCAGAAAGTTTGCATTTATATGTACGGGGACTAAAGTATATTTCTTATTTAGCTGTATTATTGATAATTGTTGTACTACAGTCTAGCCTCACTTTAAGGTGCCTCAATATAGCGCTGATTCTGATATAAGGCAGGGAGCTATGGTGTCCCCCAAATTGAAATGCATACTATTTCATCCCTTTTATAAGGCTGAAAGTCTGTAAGGTGGTTTAAGTTCCCAATAACAGTGTTATAGAGAGGTTATACTGTAGATGTAATGGTTCTTTGATTTTTGTTTTATCTCCCTAAAGGCCTCACCAAAGGTCAAGCCTACAGAGGCTGTAGTTGAGTTGCTGCGGTGTGATAAATGTCCCGAGAAGTTCGCTCATTTCAGCAGCCTGATACGTCATATGAAGATTCACGCAGAGGACAAGATGTACACCTGCACGGAGTGTGGGAAGAAGTACCACCGCCTTGACAATTTTGATCGGCACCTCGCCCTCCATAATAAACGAACAGCCAAATTGGTACGTTTGAATTTCATTTTTGTTACGCTCAATGCATTTTTGTCTCCCACCGGTTACTGGAGAGATTTGCTCCATCCATCATTTCGTCATTCTTTCCTTCTGACTACAATAACTCAAAAACGATTTGTCCGATTAACATTAAACTTGAACAATGGCTTGTTTTTTGGCAACCTGGATAATCCAATATGGCTGCCATGACCACAGTGGCCTTGATCCCGGTTCAGCCATGCTACCTAAGCTTGTGACTGCAATAACTCAAAAACAATTTGTCAAATTGACATCAAACTTGGACAGTGGGTTGGTATGAGTAAGTGGATGGCTGGGATTGTTTTTCAGCAACCTACTTAATCCAATATGGCCTCCATGGCTTTGACTCCCTGTTGAACCATGCTATGTAAGCTTGTGACTGCAGTCACTCAAAGACTATTTGTCCGATTCACATAAACTTTGGTCAATGGTTTGATATGAGTGAGATGATGGCTAGGATTGCTTTTCAGCAATCTGCATAATCCAAGATGGTTGCCATGCTAAATAAGCTTGTCACTGCAATAAGTAAAAGCAATTTGTCCGATTGACTTCAATCTTGGACAGTGGGTTGATATGAGTGAGACAATGGCTCCATGGCATTGTTTTTCACCCATCCGCATAATCCAATATGGCCACCTTGGCCTTGACCCCAGATTCGGTCATTCTAAGCTTGTAACTGCAATAACTGAAGAATGATTTCACCAGTTGACATTCGGTATAAGAGTAGCAATGACTGCATAGCATTCGCTTGTTTTCGGCATATCACACATCGCTATTTACCATATTTCATTCGTATTTTGAAACATCTTCATTTCTTCATTAAAACTGATATAAACTGTCAAATAATTTCTTTTTAATTCTCAGATAAATATCAAAACTGTTTAAAGTGCTAATGCAGCGAAATTGTCAATTTCATTTTTATCATGAAATTTTACAGTTTGGAATTTCTGCTTTAATTTAATAAAATTCTCACAGAGAGTTTTAAACAGGAAGATATTATATCTTGCTACCAAACGCAAGGGGGTTAGCAGATAAAGTGCGACATTTACGGTCGCCATGTTTTCATATATGTGACGTCATAAGTATGACATCCCGATCGACGAGCAAGCCAGCGATATGCGTAGCATATGGCGAAGGCCAATATCCATAGACTTAATTCACATTGTTGTTGAGTTGATACTGTTGATATCCATCACTGTCTTCGTATGGTAACGTGCCAGGAATGAAAGAAAGAATCTAGTCGGCCACGTGTCCGTGCACGATCAGTTAAAATGATTTATTTACCTGAATTCGTAGGCAGTACCGTAGTTGGGCGAATGCATGCAGTTACTATCTGATTCACATAGGAGGGAACGGGGTTTTCGTGGATTTATCAGTTAATAAATCACATCAGCTGTCGAAACTCACAATATATTCCAAACTCTGTCTATGCAATTATTTGTCATCAAAAATATTCCCCTGGCATTAGACATTATTTCTAAAATCTCCAAAGTTTGTATCGTCTGAGTACACGGTCATGCCGGCAACCGGGTAGGCCGAAGTGAAAAGATTAGTGAGCTCAGCTTTCTCCAGGCCATGCACCAACAGAATTTCAGAATACTACGTAAAATATTAAATTGAAGTTTACATACCGAGAAAACTAACATTTCAAACATTTCAACTAAAGAAGATTCAAACAACAACAAAACAACAAACAAGACAAAGACAACACTGAAAAACGAGTCTCTCGGGAGTATCTGAAATAAAAAATAAACATGAAATTAGTTCAACATTATTCCGAAAAATTTGCATAATGCTAAAAAATTGTCTAATGTGATAATAAACGAGAAGGGTGCAAGATAATTTTACCGATAGCACAGAAAAATATATAAGACAAATATAAATTCTGATAAAAAAATATTATTCAACAATTTTGAATGGCTTTTTCTTTTCTCATACCGCACAAACTTATGAACAGTTTACATTTGCTTTCATAACCGATCATATTGTGGAATTCAAATAGAATATAGATCTCGAGTGAATGGAAGAAATTCTTAATAAAGCCTTCACTCTTTGCACAAGAAAACCGGAATGTGAAATTGAAGACCGAAGACTGTTGTTTTTGCACGCGGACCTCGGCGGGAGCACTTCAGACGTCGTGATAGATTTGGGCATTCCAATTTAGAGCATATAATATTATGTTTTTAGATCTAATTTAAAGTTGATTGTAATGGGAAGAAGAAAACATATCTCTCTGAGAATCTGGGGATAATGAAGATCGATCTTCGTTATTTTCTTGAAGTTGGGAATCCTTCCGTGTAATGATAAGTGATACACCGTACAGCCATAAATGCACTCGTGCAGAATTAAAATGCAGACACTGGCAGATAAATTTTATAAATATCGTACAAAACAAATTTATATAGACTACAGATTCTTGGTAATTAATTTGACCAGATAAAAATTATAATGGAACTGCTCAGTGGAATTTGAAGTCATTTCTATGGCAATGAATTCAATTTAGCCTGGTTGCACACGGTAGGCTTTGCTCGGTCGCGGATGCGGGGCTTTTTGTATCTTCATTAGGTCCATACAAATTGTCTGTATTCATTCACAGGTATGTCTTAAAATAAACACTTGTCATACTTTATTTCCTGATGAACATTAAATTCAAAAATTTTATTAAACAAACCAGTATATTGGCCTCGAGGACGGGCTTGCCTCCCTCCAAACACTGTCCGCCATGCAGAGCCCAGACTCAAGCTGACCATCTGTCATACTTATGACGTCATCATATTTGTAAACAAAGCCAATGAAAACGGTCGCACTTTTAAGAGCACAATTGCACGCCCTTTTCCTTTTGAAATAAGAACTTCTCCTTGTCCGATTTTCCTCATGGATATAGCAAATTAATCACGAAAGAATAGAGAATCAAATTATTTAATAAAAATTTCGCTGCATTAGCACTTTAAGCACAAAAGTTCCCATCATTCAATGTACAAATTTTAAATACAACATTGTCTATGGTAATGACGGTGGGGGACGTGGACTGCTCGGGTTTTTATAATGTTCTTTATTCTCTCAAATTTGTTAAAGTGATCGTAAACGTTCAAGTAAAGTTTCCATCAAATGAAAGACCATTGGAAACTGTGTGGAAATATATTTATTGTAATTTTTTACGATTTTTTTACACAGAATAAACTGCAAGTAAAGCATTGTATTCTATGGTGGTCTGTTGCAATCATATTTAGGTCCAGTGACGTCACACTGCCTTGATACATATATTTCAAACTTTGTATGCACTTTCCAATGCTTGATTCAAGCTTAAGGTGTGTATACTTTGAGTTTCAACACAGACTCACTGTTCCAATGTGCATGTTTCACCAAAATGTGGGAGATGGAAATTCATAAGTGTCAAGTCAATTTGAATATTGCATTTAATTACCAAGATTTTGATGAAACATGCACATTGGAACAGTGAGTGTGTTGAAACGCAAAGTATACACAACATAAGCTTGAATCCAGCATTGGAAATTGCATACAAAGTGTTGAAATATATGTATTAAGGCAGTGTGACGTCACTGGACCTAAATTTGATCGCAACAGACCACCATAGAATACCATGCTTTATTTGCAGTTTACTCTGTGTAATAAAATCGTAAAAAAATACAAAAAATATTTTTCCACACAGTTTCCAATGGTCTTTCATTTGATGGAAACTTTACTTGAGGGTTTACGATCACTAAGTTTGCAAGGGTGCATCCATAAAGTACATATTCTTGGAAAGGGGGCCACAAGGTTGCCATTCCATCTGTGTTTTCAAGCTACAATTTAGCGTGTATGGTGGTGTCAAGGTTCAACTCGATTATCTGATATTCTTTTTTAGACGTGGCCAAAATTGGCCTTGGGTTATTGTTCTCATCATGTACTTCAAATCATCTCTGTTTTTTTCTCAACACCAGATCTCAGGAATGACTCTTAAGAGCACCACTATTAAATTACACATGTATGTGGTCACAGGGTGGAAGCCTATTCAAGATCAATGACATTGACTTCAGGTTCACTAGGTCGAATTCTGTCAATTTGTCACCCTTTATTAACCCCATCCTCCGGAGGAGGAGGGGGTTATTGGAATCGTCCTTGGCCATGGGGGCAGCCATTGAGCTGTAGAAAACTTTGTACATCAAGAGCGGAAAAACTAGGAAGACTTAGGCACTGAAACTTGCGTAGTTGGTCGCAAATGTAATGTTGTGAGTCTGTATAGTTTTTGGGCGATGGCAGATGAGAATTAATACGTTTTTTTTGCGAAGAAATGCTCGAAATTGGTAGGGTAATTTTTACACGGAACGTGGATGATGTTGTCCTTGTACGTTAAGAGATTGACGAAATCACCCGGATGTTCGTGTTGTATAGATATACCCCGGGTATTTTTGAAGCGATCAGTCTCTGCACAGAGGTGACGATGGTAATCAAAGTGTTAGCGTTGAAATAAACCCCGAAGATACAAGCAAACTTATTTATCAAATTGTGAAGTCAAATTTTTCGTTCTTCGACAAATCGCGTGTTCAAAGGTCTCTTCTCGTTTCTTGTCTCAAACAGCTCAAATCAGAGGGATTAAACGTTGTGCTAAAAAAAAAAAAAAAAAAGTTGTTTTTTTTAAATATTTTTTTCCATTGGTACCGGTAATCAATGTTCAGTTATGTTGATTCCTCAATCAGTAAGTCTGATATTTGATTCAAAAGCCTACCTATTTTGCCAGAATTCGTGGAATTTGAATATTTTCGCTGATTGGGCACGTTTCTCTGCCTAAAGAAATTTTACTGTGCCGAATAGAGGGATAATCATGAATAAACTTGAGCAACATTGCACATGTGACAGTGGCATTGGACATCACAATAAAATTTATTTCCCCAAACGAAATAAATTTTTGGCCCTACCTACTCAATTTTTTTCTAGCCTGTTTCCGGAAACAGACATATTTTGATTTTTGTTACAGTTATCACTTGGTGATCAATAAATTTATCGAAAATATTCAGAGAAATGCTGGTTAAATGCGATGCAGTTGCGAAGGAAATGTAGCTTGTTTATCAATTTTTCTGTACTGTCCTGACAATCGCTCTGACACCCCCTATGTTCCTTCATTCCGTCCTTGATCCATTCGCAACAATTTTTGCAAGCAAATTACTGGAGCCATGAATATTTCAAATTCGCGCTTTTCCCCCATAAACAAATTATACCTCAGAAAATGACTAGCTCGCCTTGCCAGCTTAAAAAAAGTCGTCAAAATACGAACAGCTACGGTAATCAGTTCAGTTTAAATTGCATTTTCCCCCAGTATTCCTTAGCTTTCTGTGGTGTGCGAGTCGAAAGAATAAATGCGAGATGAGTACATAATTATCGATTCTATACCAAAGTGGACTAATCAAAACATGTTGTTTTCTGAGGATATTTTCAATTTCCTGACCATGTGTTTCTGCGGACAATGCCTCTCCATTATTTTCTCCCGTCTGAAAAGACATTGAGAAACAGAATTTTTTTTTTTTTTTAAGATAGTGCTTCACATCTGATTTTACAAGTGTCCCCAATCTGTATTCTACCATGTTCTATATATTTGACGGGAAATTCTATGCAAATCTATTATCCTAAGCGCCGTGTCATTCCTCTCCAAATTCGCGGGTTATGATGACTTAATGGAACAGCCTAGTAGAGCTGTTACTTTTGCGATGACAAACCCAAGACCACTTCGATCAAGATGGCAGGAACGACCAGGAGAGTGACTCGAACAAACTCTGGGTAAATGGGTATCAACTATTGATACAGTACCTATAAATCAAGCAATCAGCATTGTTGCAGACACTTCAAGGGTGACTGAAATACAAACCAGACCATTTAGTCTGCCACTCCGAGAGCATGTCCAATGATGACAGGGTATTATTTTGGCATATAAGTATGAGGAACAAAGCCCAGATCTATTACATACCAATTACAAAATAGGATGGGGTTTTCGAAGTCCACGAGTTCTAGTTTTTTTCAGGGTCACCAGTTCAACTATTTTCATGAAAAATCAAAATGAGGAAAAGAATTTCAATGATGGAATACTTTATTCTTGATTAATACTGAAATGGGTACGGATTTTTAGTATTTGAGTACCCGCTGGCAGTATTCAAATAGTATTCGAGTACTCATTTGTTGTTGTTGCAGTAAGCAAAGATGCAGTGTGGTGACATGCAAAATTAGCTAGGGTTCATATGCTTCCTGGAAAGTCCTTACAACTCCTGGAATTTAATTCAAATTGCTAACCTGAAAAGTCCTGGAAAATGCTTAGAAATAAAGTTAAACTCCTGCAAGAACTACACTTTCTTCTTCTGGGAGAACCAGCGATCTGATACAAAATACCAAATTTGTTGCTGAACTTAATTTGCTCATCTATGTTGTCAGTTGAAAAATTAAAATTATTGACCTGTAAAGTCCTGGAAAACATTTGTGCTGTAAGTGTATGAACCCTGTTAGCTAACCACCATATGTCATGGAATTATCCACATGGCATATAATCCACAGAAGTGTTGTCTTCTCATTCCTGATGACTGTGAGTGAAACAACTAACAAATTTATTAAAGTGTGGCCTTTCCATACGTCTTGGCTTGAACGATCACCATGCAATTAAGGAGCTCATTCAAGACCAGCCGTCAAAGGAAGTGTGCAGAAGTCTACTGTGCATAGCAGGAAATTACACCCAGATCGAGCATATGTAAAACTGTAAGACTAATACATGCGATATGCTGAGATTACGTTCTTGGACTACTGAAAGTCCTTAAATGACGGAAGTTCCAATCAAGTCTTTATTATTTGATTGTGGAGCCACTGGATAAAGAATATTGTTATCCTTCAAGTAGTCGGTTTGTCCTGTTTTCTAACTTCTGAAGGGGTCAGTGTCCAAATTTTGGTTATTTGAATAGTAATTTTTGTGGTCAAGTGCCCGCAATTTTGTACCCGTTGTACCTTGTAGCACTATCCTGGATGACCCTGAAACATAGTTTCACCAAGACTCAAAATTACCAGTGTACACATGCACAAATGCATCGATATTTCATGGTGCACATGTTCATCAGATGCACAACCTGCACATGGTTGTATTCAATAGCTAATCCGAATAAATCCTTCAATATTAACCTTGAGGTGAAGTGAGGAACTACCCTGTATGATTGGTTAATTTGGGCAAAAAACCCACTCCATCCTCTGACTGCTCAGATATCAGATGGTAAAATGGAATTGCCTATTGTGAGGCGGAGTCCTAAAACATGAAGGCAATTTCATTTAGCATCTATCATCTTGGCAGTTAGAGGACGGAAAACTAACATTTATTTCTATTTAAAGCATCATTTACAAATGTTACTTTTCCCAAATTAAAGCATAAATGTGACCATTATACTAATTTGAAATTCAATTACCCCTGACAACAAACTCTGATAGACTCATCCAGATCATGGTGTTCCATTGGGGTTCATCTATTCTCTCAGTCGAGGGGAGTAAAAACCTCGGGGAACGAAATTGCGATATGACAGTGCAGAAAAAATGTTTTACTATCATTTTAAAGGGTATATCCTCATTGGAATATTCAAATGGCTGAAAACTATGGAAATACATAATTTAATATGTACCAAAAACAATAGATTTTTTTCCAATTTTATGGAAGAGGAGAAAATAGTCACGCAAAACGCTATTTTGGAAACATAGTAGAATCAGTGACATCATGCCTGTGACGTCAGTGAGGGAACATGTCGGTCTGTCCACAGTCACATTCTATGTTGAGAGGCTTGAATTGATGGACCAGTTAGGTACATGTTTTCATGCTTCCCAGTAGTAGAGTGGTAGCAAAATAACAGTTCAGATAAATAATTACATCAACAATTTATTGAATGAGTAATTTGGGGGGGGTAGTTTGACAACGAAGAATTGCATTGCAAGCAGTCTTATATTTCCAGTACCAGTACTGGTACAGACAGTGGACAAATCATCATACACTTGTGATGGTTACTGATGCGATCAGAAGAAAATCTGGAATTCTAGAATATATGGAGGCAATTGTTGGACTGTTCTGTGGACCACAATGGAGTATTTAAATCAAGATATTGACTGCGAACATGCAAGATTAGTGCATGGTCAAGTTCTGCCTATGAGTATGAATACACGCACGTGAAAACCTAACAGATTTAATCAAATTCACGTTTTCGAAAAACTGCATCAGCCCAAAGAAACTGAGAAAATTTCAAGCTAGTTCAGGTTACTTACTATTCACCAGACATGGTGATATTTTCTTGTAAACAGCAGAAATCCTCGGTTTCTATTCACATGCAAGTATCACAGTTTGCAGTGTAAATTTCAGCATAGGGAGTATGCATTATGCAGTTCACATGCATGCACACTGCATAGGCTACGGCAGTGAATTGTTTCTGTGTTAAAAAGATTGCTGCCCGAATGACCTCTTTTCTCCACACTTTGGCTACCTTGAATTCTCGAGAAGAGTTTGTATTTTCAGGCCTTCAAGTGCCTCCTATATTTTCTATATTTTCCTCAAAACCTCCTATATTTTGACCTCCTATGACCTCCTATGCTCTGTAATGAGTCAAACTGACATGAGGAAATACATTTCAGATTTTTTTTTCGCCTCGCTTCGCTCGGCAACTATGAAAACATTTCAATCTCTTTATGCTGAATCAAATAACACAAGTCCCCTGAAGATCACCACTATGACCGCATTCAGTGAAAGTAATTTGATTAAAGTGATCGTAAGACCTCAAGTAAAGTTTCCATCAAATGAAAGACCATTGCGAACAGTGCCGGAAAATATTTATTGTAATTGTTTACGATTTTATTACACAGAGTAAACTGCAAATAAATCATGGTTTTCTATGGTGGTCTGTTGCAATCATATCTAGGTTCAGTGATGTCACACTGCCTTGATACATATATTTCAAACTTTGTATGCACTTTCCAATGCTTGATTCAAGCTTAAGGTGTGTATACTTTGAGTTTCAACACAGACTAACTGTTTCAATGCGCATGTTTCACCAAAATCGGGGAAATCAAATTGAATTGACACTTATGAGTTACCATCTCCCAGATTTTGGTGAAACATTCACATTGGAACAGTGAATGAGTGCTTGAATCAAGCATTGGAAAGTGCATACAAAGTTTGAAATATATGTATTTAGGCCGTGTCACGTCACTGGACCTAGATATGATTGCAACAGACCACCATAGAATACCATGCTTTATTTGCAGTTTAATCTGTAATAAAATTGTAAAAAAAAATCCCACGGGGTCTTTCATTTGATGGAAACTTTACTTAAGTGTTTACGATCACTTTAAACACCAGAAAACTACTAAGTATGGAACAGACAGACTTGTCTTACACTCCTTTATTTCCTATATTTTATTCAGAAAATTCCTATATTTCTCCTATATTTTTACAAATTTCCTCCTATATTTTCACTGTGAGCCACTTGAAGGCCTGTATTTCCTCCTTTCTCTCGACTTGTTGAATATTTCAGCTAAGCTTTATTTTCCAGACAACCACTCAGTGTTACAATGAAGTGAGACCAAATTTTTGCTGTCGCTCACCGGCGGAGCAAACCCGCTATAGTTTCCTTGAGCACCCGTCTCATATGTGCCGCCTTTTCAGTCTTTGACAAACAAAGTTGATAGGCATAACTGTTTTGAGATAATAAATGGGGATAATTGTCAATGTCAACGCTTGTCTTGTCAATGTAAGATTATCATATCTACGATAATTCGACACTATGTAGGCTGCTCAACGAAAACGTGTGTATGAATGTAACGGAAAATGGGGGTTGACGATCTGGAAGATAGCTTTATAAGGGAGCTTCTTGAAATTAGGAACCGAGTTCCCTGGTAGGGAGGACATATGCCAGCTATTCAAATGGAATACACCATGCCCAGTTTGGTGTTCTGATCTGGATCCAGTTAGGCCATTCCCCTCATGCTGCTGCATGTTATGGCATAAGCCATCCTTTGTCTGCCAAGTTCCAAACTGTATGGCATGGAGTTCCAACACGTCGCGCCATGCTACTCTGTTTGGAATGCCTTATGCCAGTTCCTAGTATGCCCCAATTTCAAGAAGCTCCCTAAACTCTCGTCTTTTGTGCTAGTATTACATATTTTGATGAAAAATACAATTATATATTAGCAAGAGTGGTGCTGGAAGCCCCACCGAACATCCAACTGCTTGATATAACACGAAAATATGGCAAATAAATAGGAAGTTGTTCAGTTTCTTTCTAACTAAATAGTATTGGCGATTACGGGAGAGTTCCCTTTATGACGTCATGGGTCAAAGGTTACACGTTTGGAAAGAAAACTGAAAAACTGCCTTTCTTTCGTGAAATATTGGATTTTATAGGATTAGAAATGAGACGAAAGACCTAATACAATCATTTTCTATGACGCCAAGGAACTGTTTGAAGCTGAGTGGATAAGTAGGATGAGGATACCCTTTAAAACTTATTTATTTATCTCATACCAAGTATGGCGTTCATCTGTATGAGCTAGAGAGAGTTGCTTTCCTAGTTTTGCTGACTCTGCTCTTGAACAATTAGTGCATTTCCAGCCAGGACATGTGAACTCTGCTGACTGATTCTGATGGATTATGAAAATTCTGGAGGATTTTCCATCGCATGAGATGAGATATACGCTCCCCGAAATTTTCTGTTGAGATACCAGGCAATCTACAGCCCCATATATCAACATAACTTAGCTAAAACAGGGGCACTGCGTCCAGTGAACAGTGGAGAGTATGTATGATTGACAGCTGTCGGCATTGCAATGTTGCGATTTGAGCACACGCTTCATTCATAAATTTACTATGATTGCCACGCCCTCGAAAATACAGACTCAGTGAAACGACAAGAATCATGCGGAATGCTTCGCATGTCAGATGTTTTCGACAAAACTTTACTGTGAAAAACAGTCCATAGAGTAAATAAGTAAATAGTAAATTTACTGTGAAGCAGACGGCGCATTAACCTATCCACCCTGTCAAAATTGTATTTGAAATAGGCAGGCCTCTTGTTTTGTGAGACAACAGGCGAGTGACAATCACTCGCCTTATTTATTCTCAGGAGTGTGGTTAGCACACCTAAAATCACACCCCTTAAATGAGTCTAGGCGAGTGATGGGTTATCTCCCTTGATAACAGACGAACAGTGACCAATAATGATGTGAAATTTGACAGTGAGTGGTTCTCCTGCAATTTTTCTTTTCAAAAAATGAGGTGGGTGTTTTTTAAATTTATTATTATTAATTTTTTTATTTGGCACACATGTTCTTTCAAACTTAGAGCACCAGTGGAAAGTTGATGTCAACATTGATATGTCAAAGACAACTATTCCCCTAATTTCTGCAATTAGAACTCATTATATCAAAGAATTTAGATCCAACTAACACCCTTTTTAAAGAATGAAAATTTATGGGGAGTTAACCAGTATCCCAACTATATTTACTTATATTTATCAGAAGTCTCCCCTTGTAAATTGCTGATTCCAATAAATTAGAATCAGCCACCAGAGTCCCATTGGAATGATCAATTAACTGAAATGTCTGCATAGAAAAACTTCCACTTGTGAATAGAAGCCAAAGAAAAGAAGCCGACAGATAGTCCGATTCCGTTTCATAACAGGTCCGACTTTTGCATGCACCGGACTACCGCGCAAGAGGTGACGCGCAACCGGAAGTAAATTTGGTGCGGGAAATGTTGATAGAGAAACCCAACAACAAGGTCCAACAACAATGGCTAAAGATCGGCTTGAAATAAATTTTCAATGGATTATTTCTTGGATTGTCCGTTCTTTCAGATAGATCTAGACTTCTAAAAGGTATTTACGAAAATTGATCGCATTTTATCGTTTTTGCTATATAAAATCCTACTTGCCGCATGCGACAGGTAGATTGTTTTTGCAAGACAAGTTGTCGCCGGAAAAATTCACTTGCCGGCGGCACGTAGGCAGGCGTTATTTCGACCGCTGACCATTTAACCGGACGTAAACACATGCGTTGCTGTCGGAAGGCAGTTTAATGGCACACGTAAGTTGGTAATGAATTTAGCTGCTTTTACTGTTTTTTAACGACCGCGAAATGCCAGGTGCGCTATAGTCGCGCACCTAGTCCCAAGTTCAGGAGCGCGAAGGTGCGGGAGCGCGATCGCGCGCCTTAAAACGAGAGGCCTGAATAGGTCTGTTTTGGAATATAGTCACATGAGAAAGTGCCGTATATCGACCAATATAGGACAGACATTTTCCTATGCTTGCAGTGCTCAAGTAGTCAGATGCTTTAGAATGAATGGTAGACTGCCACTGATTGGTTATACTTACATGTGTACATGTAGCATTTCTTTTATTACAATGCAGTGGCAGGTCTCCAGTTTTATCCTGGGTCAAAAAATGCTTCCTTACTTCATGCTCAGCAGGAAGGGGATAGATCCAGGACTGGCTTAATGTTACATGAATCCAGTGTAGAAATTACAAATAATATACTCATCTTTTTCTGTCATTGCAGGTTGGGGGCAAAGCTGTGACTCCTAGTTTCCCATGTACGACTTGCGGGAAAAGGTTTATGCGACGAGATGTGCTGCAGAGACACATCAAATCTGCTCACACCTCTCGGATATCCTCTCCAATCACTCCTCACGTTTCACAAAGCGACGGCCAAAAGCTACGCTGTGATACCTGCGCAGCAACTTTCTCTCGTGCGGATATTCTTCAGCGGCACCGTGATACCCACAAGGAGAAACTGATGTGTGAGAAATGTGGGGCAGAATTCTCTGGTGCCTACACACTTCACAAGCATGTTCAAAATGGCTGTAAAATGGTAAGTTATATAATGCCAAATTTCAAACTGGCTCCTGCAAAGAGATGCAATAGGCACCATTTTTGTTATGAAGGGCTTTTTAGGGACTAGTGCAAGGGATTGGGTGGGGGGGATGAGATTGACTGAATTTGGTCTCGAATCCTCCTCTCTACCACTAATTCTGTAACACTTGTGTCAATAACATTGAGCTAACTGTGCAATTATTACACGATTTACCACGGTTATGTGAAATGTACATGTGTCAAGTGCAGGTGTTCATTAGGAGATTCCATTTCACAAGTCGGAGTGTGGGAAATTTTATAAATTTTAGGGTGTGGGCTTCGCCCTTGCCCTAAAATAGAAACTTTCCCACACTAACTGCTTAACCCTTTCGTACTTATACCGGCCAAAACCGGCCGGCATCATATATACCCATAACGGCCGAAACCGGCTGCAATTCACCACCACGCAAAAAAATCGCCGCACAGTAAAATGTTCGTCAAGTGAGAGATCGTCGGTAGTCCACATCGTTGGACAAGGAAATAGTCGACAATATACGTTCAAATTTTATTGTAAATCATGCAATAAACGTATAACAAGTTTATTTTATTGAAGACGTACCTTCCTTGTGGTGAAAATTGAGAAAATCGGCGAAGAATTTGCCGTTTTTTGACCATTTTCAACGCTATCGAAATCCCATTTCCCGCGGTAGAATGTTAGAGATATTGGTTTCATTTTAAAGGTCATTTCCGGGTCTTTCGACCTGTGACGAGTGATTTGATTGGATAGGATTGAATAACGAAGGATTTGATTGGATAGAGATGTGATCATTCTTTGATAGCGTGACCAAATTGACCTCGATCGAGCTCGATCGGGCTCTGTTAGTATCGCGAAGCCCGATTAGTTGAGACGTGTGAGACAATGGCAGCGATTGGCCGGCCGCTTTGTCTGCGTGTGCCGGTTGAATTTCTCGCCAGAGAAAATGGCTTCGTTGAAACTTTAGCGAGCCGACTGTTGGATTTACAATGGAAATAAAGGGTTTCTCGGATTTATATGTCGGATTAAAACCCACACGGACGATGCACTGGTATTTTAGCACGATCGTCCGGTTGAATTGGGCGAATCGTGAAGAGATTTTTTATGGAAACATCATTTGGCTGGGACATACACTCACGGTAATGTTGTCGAAATCAGAGATTTTTTTTTTGTTTATTTCATTTTCTCGCCTGGTCTGGTTTTATTTTAGACACAAATGGGCAGATATTTTGAAGGACAGATTAATTAAAGTATGGGCTTTCTGAAAATATATATATTTAGCGAGGTTTCAATCAAGCTACATGCAAATATATTGCTTCAAAAAAAGACTGTCTATAACAAAATCCTCTCGCATGCATTTATCCGAACATACAAGGCTGACAAACGAGACTATCAGCAAGTAGCAAAGAGTTAAAATAACCATTTAGCATGCCTATTAGAACATTATTTCTTAAATAGACCATAAAGGGAATTGTCAACAGTTATGATTGCTTCACTCAAGCAGATAGGCCATTCTGTACTGAAGTTACTGGTCTGTCACACATCAGTGATTTCTATTGTAGCACCTCAGCCATGCTAAGCTTGTGACTGCAATAACAATTGACCGATTGACATAAAATCTGGACAGTGGATTGGTATGAATGAGAGAATGGCTGGGATTGTTTTCTGGCAACCTGTGTAATCCAATATGGCCACCATGATCGCCGAGTTCTTAACCCATTCAGCCATGCTACCTGAGCTTAACTCAAAAATTATTTGTCCGATCAACATCAAACTTGGACAGTGGGTTGGTATGAGTGAGAGAATGACTGGAATTGTTTTTCAGCAACCTGCGTAATCCAATATGGCTACCAAGTTCTTGACTCTATTCAGCCATGCTATCAAAGCTTGTGACTTCAATATCTCAAACAATTGGTTGGATCGACATCAGACTTCGACAGTGGGTTGGTATGGGAGAGGATGGTTGGGATTGTTTTTTGGTAACCTGCGTAATCCAATATGGCCGCCAAGGCCTTGACCCTATTCAGCCATGCTACCTAAGCTTGTGGCCAATTGACATCAAATTTGGACATTGGGTTGGTATGAGTGAGAGAATGGGTGAGATTGTTTTCCGGTAACCTGCGTATTCCAATATGGCCATCATGACTGCTGAGTTCTTACCCTATTCAGCAATGCTACCAAAGCTTGTGACTGCAATAACTCGAAAACAATTTGTCGCATTGACATCAAACTTGGACAGTGGGTTGGTATGAGAGAGAGAATGAGTGGGATTGTTTTTCAGAAACCTGTGCAATCCAATATGACTGCCATAAGCTTGTGACTGCAATAACTTTAAAACGATTAGCCTGATTCACATCAGACTTGTACAGTGGGTTGGTATGAGTTTTTTGGCAACCTGAATAATCCAATATGGCTGCCATGACCTCCATGGCCTTGACCCCTGTTCATCCTTGTTACCTGAGCTTGTAAATGCAATGACTCAAAATGATCTGTCCAATTGACATGAAACTTGTACAGTGGTGTGAGTGACGATGGCAAGATTTGTTTTTCAGCAACCTGCGTAATCCAATATGGTCACCATAACCATGACCCCCTATTGAACCATGCTACGTAAGCTTGTGACTGCAATAACTCAATAACTATTTGTCCGATTTACATCAAACTTGGACAGTGGTTTGAATGAGTGAGATGATAGCTAGGTTTGCTTTACGGCAACCTGCATAATCCAGTATGGCTGCAATGTTAAATAAGCTTGTCACTGCAATAACTAAAAACAATTTGTCTTGATTCACATCAATCTTGAACAGTGGCTTGATGTGAGTGAGACGATGGGTGAGATTGTTTTTCACCCATCTACATAATCCAATATGGCCACCATGGCCTTGACCCCAGATTACCATTCTAAGCTGTTGTTTTATTGTGGTGTTAACATAACAGGCTTAAACAGGTCATTCCTGATTGATGAGCTCACATGGACTTCCAAGAAATGAACTTACCATTGTTCTGTATTCACAGGTGGAAGATGAGGACACGGGTGAGAACAAAGAGTACGAATGTAAAGAATGCGGAGCAACCTACTCCTCCCTGGACTCCCTGGGGCGACACACTAAGGCACTACACATCAATGCAAATCACATCTGTCAAACATGTGGTGCGAGGTTCAGTAAGATCGCCAGCCTCAACTTCCATATCAAAATTCGCCACAGTGTTTCCTCCAAGGTCACCACCACTACCACCGCAGCCAAGGATGTGGGGAACCTTGATGAACTCACTTCTCAGAAGGACGAAGATCTTCATCAGTCTGAACTTGATGATGGGATCATTTCTGATAGCACGGATCAACTTACTCCACATCGAAGTGCTGATGATGACCAGAATTCCAACGAGGTACTAAATGTACATTCTACCATCAGCCATCCATACAGCTGCCACATTTCAGAATCTCACTCATTCAGTTGGAGCCCAGAGGTCTTTCGAAAACAAATCTCCTCAAACCATATTTATGCAGTTATGTCCCTTTTTCTATATTTTCTTATATTTTACTCAAAACCTCCTATATTTCCTATATTTTGACTTTTTATCGTGAAAACCTTCACCAATGCTCTGAAATGAGTCAATTTGGCATGGGAAAATCCATTTCAGAAATTGAAAACATTTAAATTTCTCTCCTTGAACCAAGCAGCAGAATGAGTCTCTTCAACCACCACAACTATGACTGCATTCAGTGGAAATAATTTTATTAAACACCAAAAAACTACCAATTTTGGAACATACAATGTAGTAGTGACCTGTCTTACACTTACTTATTTCCTACATTTTCCTATATTTTATTAAGAAAATTCCTATATTTCTCCTGCCCATATTTCATGCAGTTATTCATCTTTATGGTGTAATCACTCACTTTGTGTAATACATTGTTGTTCTTCACTACAATATCTGCAGTCTAACAGTGAGGGGGATTGGGATTTTGAAGACAATATTTAGGTACTCCAGTATAGCTCTTTCCGAAAAGTGTCTGATCTGCCCTTGAATAACTGCTGCTCTTTAAGGTTAAAAGTATGAAAAGCTGCTTCCAGGAAGTAGTCACCTCGATTTCACTTTTACCAAAGGCACCCACATTTATTTTGAATAATATATTGATAAACTATTCCAGAAAATTTGTTTGAAAAAGTATTCTGTTTATATTTTCTACATGAACTGATAGATCATGCGTACGTGTACATTTATAAGTTTATTCTCTAGAAAAAAAAGAATATTTAATTACTAAAACTAATTGTGAGGGCCTTTGGTACTTACCGGAAGTTCTCTGTACCAACACGTCCCTAGTGGAACAAGGGAGATAAACCCCTTTCCGAGCTATGGCTTTGCTTAGGATTCTGCCTTTTGTGGCTGACTTACAGGTGATCAAATAGAAATTTAGGCAAAACCGATACGATTCACTAAATCATCTGCACCTGCTACTTGTTAGAGTAAATACTACAGATACAACTACAAGGGTACAATGCTTCAATTCCTACTCAATGATATGGTATAAAAGGACATTATTGGATGATTGGTAAATATAGTAATAAGCCCAGGGGTTATTCTTGACAAAAGTTTTTCATCTACTCAATTTCTGAATTCAATAAAACTCAATTTTTTTCGCGCGCCTTTGGCGCGCTAAATAATGCCTAAAACTCAATTTTCCCCGATTTTCATCGAATGAAGTATGAAAACTCAATTTTTCCCAATTTTAATCGAATGAAGTGCGAAAACTCAATTTTTAGTGCCTTTTCATCTTAGAAATAGGAATAGCATGCAAAAAAAAATACATGCAATACCCAAAAAAAAAGAGATTGTGTACGGGCGTTTCAGAGGTATATTTCTTCCAGTGTAAATCTAAATGATGAAAAATTCTTCTGTGCTTGAAAACAGCTGATGCATACACAGGTTTGCAGTATGCATCTCAAATGTCAGTTGTATGGCCAACATTTTGGTTGGCTTTCAGAAAAATGAAAATAAAATGCGCCCTCCATCACGTTTTTTTTCACCCCCTCTACAACATTGTGTTGTTGTTGTTGCGCAGCAATACCGAACCGACGTGTTGTGAAAATCAAAGTTCTTGTCTCGCATTTTCGATTACATAATCTATTACAAAATCTATTCATGGAGACACTTTACATTTCTTGACATCTGGCAGCTCTACATATATCATCCCGCCTACTTTCACTTTCAGCGACGTGCAAATGCCTGTGTCTGACTCTCCCCATTTACTGGAGTTTATTATTGATCATCGACGAGGAGTCAACTGTATGAAGGTCTCCATGCATAGATCTTTATTCAGTTCTTTATTTTTCTAAGTTCAGTTTTTCAGCATTTTAACTGTTACGCTGCGGCGAGTCGTTCAAACGGCTCTCGTCTTTCTATACGAAAAATGCGACGAGCCTTTGCTTCTGCCAATGCGAGTACAGCGATGTACCATTCTGAAATCGCTTTTTTCAAATTTACCAAGCATGAAACTCGATAAAAACCATACATATATTGTTAGCTAAGCCTCATTTGATTTCTTGAATGTAAACTTGATATTCTGTCTCAGAATAACGAAGTCGGGGGGAAGAAATAAAAATGAAAAATAAAAAAAAAAACATCAACGGAGATTTCCATAAAACGTTGTCGAGAAGCCGCCCAGAAAATATAAAATACTCACAGAAAACCCCTTCAAAATATATGATTCTTTGGTATAGTTGAAGTACAGAAGCTCAGTTTATATTTCCAAAGTGCGGGTTTCGATTAAATCCGCTAAACAAACTTTATTTTCAAATTTCTTTCGAGCTTCTGCGCCACGTAATTTCGTTGCGATGAGATAAAAATGGCGTTTCCCTCAGATCAGCTTGACCCAGTTGAAGGGCTATGGCCAATGAGCGCTTCGATGTAGGTCACGTTACCCCGCTTGTCCAATCAAGGTAACCGATACAGGATCGGCTGTTACCGTTACTAGAGAAACGGGAAAACACCCCTTGCAGTTTTTCGATGTTATCGTCTGTTTGATTGGCCATCGGTCGAAATCACGCATTCAATCAGAAACTACAAGGAATTCCCTTTCCAATGAAACGTCATACGCCCGCATGCAAAGTGGAACAAAACGTAGGCTGTGCGTATAACAACAACAACGCACACATCGCTCTTCCACCACGTGAGTGCAGTCTTTTCTTTCTTCTCGCGAGCTGTATTATCTTTGCATTTCGTTACAGAAACTCAATTTTATTGAAGGAAACTCAATTTTTTCGCGCGAATGTCCGAAAAATAAAATACTCAATTTTTTCATGGAAAACTCAATTTCCAAAAAAACGTCAAAACTCAATTCTTATTTGTTTTTCATCGGGGTTACCCCGATGAAAAACTGTCAAGAAAAACCCCTGAAGCCGCCATGTATTTCCAGCATACATCTCAGTTACTGGGGATAGCAGGGATTTCAAGGTTTCTCACCCTCTCTTTTTCACTGATTTTAAAATATTTCTTATGAAGAATATTGGAGACTAGTTATTATGCCCCACCTCTGTCCCCCCTCAATTCAGGGGGGCATATAGCGATCGCTTTGTCCGTCTGTCCATCCAAATTTCTTGTCCGCGCAATATCTCGGTTAATATTTGACGGACAGGATTGAAACTTGCATGAAATGTGACCAGTGCCTCATAGTTGTGCAGTGTAGTTTTTTCGATTTTCTGTTATAGTATCAGAGTATTTGTTATCCCTATGAGTGATTTCATAGATTATTATTCTACAGCATTTCAAGCATCAAGTAAGTTGATAAACCCCAAACATGTGTAAATGTGTAAAATCTTTTCTCAGGAACAGTCGACAGATGAACCACAACCATCAGGAGATGGGAAGTATCACTGCACAGACTGTGAAGCATTGTTCTCCACTGCAAAGGCAGTTCTACAGCACATGAGGAAACAGCATAGGAGGATCCGATATCCCTGCAAACTTTGTACTGCAGGATTCACAACGCCCAGGTACTACCGGCTACATATGCAGCGGGCACATGGGAACATGGTGCCGAGGACGACAGAAGAGGTGGTGTGTGAACAGTGTGGAGACAGTTTTGCCACTGCAGTAGCACTGGAGAGACATATAAGATATCAGCATACAACGATTAATCACCAGTGTCCTCACTGCACCGCGGGATTCTTCACTGCCGCTGGTCTCACACAGCATGTTGAGAAGTTCCACATGAGCGAAAGCCTGAAGCCGCCCCAAACATGCCAGATAAAGACACAGGCTGGAGAACCTGGAGAAGTGTTTGACCCCTATGTGAAGTATGCAGTACCACCTGAACTGCCCACTATAGTGGCAGGTAGTGAGGTATGTGATCACATGTCTAAATGAGCGAGTCCAGTGTTGCCATGAGGGGTGAGCAACTGGCCTATTTGATTTCTCATAGTAGACTAATTTGAGAATGGCTCTGCTCATTTGAATTCATTAGTTTTATACCCTCAAGGTACATGTACATGTGAGAGGAGAGCAGCTGATTGCTGGCCATGTATTTTCTCATGGCAGTGCTTGCACCTTAATAAACCAACAAACCTGTGAATGGATTTTTATAAACATACCAGTGAACAATATTTACACAATTGAGCTTTAACTCCATTATTGCTGCATCATATCTGCCTTTATGCAAAGTTCACTACAGAGTCTGGTCGAGAGAATATTAGTCAAAATGTGAATAGCATTGGGAACACAATAGCCAAATAACAAAGAGAGCTAGGATTGGGATATTTGGCACAATGCTTGTTTAATTATGAAGGCCTCTAGGTCAGGTACAAGCCCGTACTGACCTTGACCTATTGTGAAAGAGCACAGGGGTCAAAATATGAATAGTGATCTTATTTGCCTGTGAACATACTATTTAAGAGAAAACTTGACATAGAATCTTAATCTTTGGCATGCTGATTTGTAAGAGCCACTAGGTTAGGTTCGCTCCTGACTGACTATGATCTATTTTCAAAGGTCAGAATGTAAACAGCATTGTGAATGCAGTATCTCCATAACCATGAGGGATGGAGACTGAATATTTCGCTAAATGTTGTCTTTTGAATGCCTCTAGGTCAAGTTCACTCCAGACTCACTCTGACCTATTTTCAAAGGTCAATAGAGTTCAAAATGTAAATGGCAGTCATATTTGCCTGTGAACACAATATTCAAGGATTTAACTAGAACTAGATGTAATATATTCTCCTGGACAATATTTGGCCAACTCTACACACTTGAGCTTTAACTCCATTATTGCTGCATCATATCCACCTTTATGCAAAGTTTACTACAGAGTCTGGTCGAGAGAATTTTAGTTGTGATGGCAACATGCCCTTTCAGACAGGCTGCCTGGCGGGGGACCTTTCTTTAATTTTTCATTTCAAGAACCCTTTCAAAGTTGTGGGAATGGGGACTATTGAAAAAATAGCTTTACTGAGACATTTGGAGCAATTGATGAGTTCTGATAGTCCAATGTTACAATTTATACTAAAAGCCTTGGGGTGGTTCAACAGCTTCCCTGTAGGAATGGAAACTTTAATCCGCTTTTATTACCCCTCGGCCAAAATTTGTATCTTTAGAACGACTTACCCTTGACACACCAAACTTACAGTGCACATCCATATGTGAAACTTGGTATAGATGGATACATCAGGAAATTTTTAATTAATGGCTGAACCAGTTTCCCTGATTGGGTGGAAACCTTGGCGGTCATCTTTAATTCATGCAAAATCTTTAATGATGTATATCTCTGATACCATTTAGGCCGTTGTTAATTAATTCTTTGTTTCTCGTAACCTTGCTTTTGAAAATAGACATGCTGAGGGCGATAATTATTAATTATTACCTAGCGAAAAAAAAAAAAAAATACTAAAACAAAACTTGGGATGCAAAATTTGAAAATATAAAACTTTTTACTGGACTAGATTTATCAAACAAAACCTCTGCTAGAGGAACAGTGACCTGCTAATTAAATGAATAATGCATACATAATAACCATTAAAAAGAAATCACAGATCACAATCCATAGACATGACTCTTTGACATAAAATACATTATGTGAGGTGTCATATATGGAGCTAATTTAGAACTGGTTTCCATCAGATTAGTACTGGCTAACAATATTAAATCAGCCTTCACCAAAGCAACCATAAATAGTAATAATATTAATCCTAATTTTTTAGGATTCATAAATTTTACTATAATACAGCTGTCCAAAGCAAGTCACTGGTCAACAACAACAACAACAACAGCTTTGGTCTAATCACGATGCCTTCTTCTGATTTTCAGAGTCAGTAAAGACTTGGAAGAGAAGTCTTTCTTCTCTTCCAAGTCCGCCACTGTGGATTCTTGATCCATGGCACTGAGTGATTTATAGATTTATATAATTTATTTGCTGATTACAAGCGCCCGTAAAAGGCAGGACAGGAGAATCATCGACGGAAGTTTCAAATCTGCCTTGGAAAGAAAACGCTCGATGACAGAGCTGGCGGTCATCTTTTCAGAGAATAGGAAAGTTGTGAATTTAACATAAAACTGACCGTTTGTTGAAGCTATCGTGGCTCCGTTGGCCAAAATCATTTTGATCAAAACCAGGATGAATGCGATCAACCATGCGGACATTTCTACATTCATTGCGCGGTGTACGATGAACGAAAGGGGTGTATGATGAACATACTTCCGTTCGATTTGAGAACTCCGCGTGCAAATCGATATCTAGTTTGCAGACGAATAGCTACATGTATACTTCTTCACTTCTCAATGCATATTTCGTTAGATTACATTGTGGATGTTCAGTTTGTTGTTATTTACTGTTTTTGCGATCAGACAAACTACGGAATTGAGACCACAGAATTTCCTTACAGAGCTCCAACTGGAAAACATAATGACGTAGCTTAGAGGATTCCCAAGAAAGTTTGCCGTTTCATTGGTCAGTTTATGGGGAATCCCTTGAACTGCACAACAGGTGGCGCTGCAGTGCCCTTCGAAGGGATGACGGCTTTACGAAACTTGTTACGACAATCTCGGTATTATACGAGCAATTTAATCCCTGAGAGCGCTGCTTCGCGAAATCAGAACTCATTATAGGCATTTTTTTTAGGGATCAGTACCAATAATTAATACAATGCGTAATTATTGCTTGCAAAAATACTGATGCGGGCGGGTTACGGGAAACGAACCATTAATTAACAGCGGCCTTAAGGGTTCTATACGAAACTTGGTATACAACATCGATGTATCAAGAGACTTGCAATGAATAACCACATCAGTTCCTCTGAATGGCGGGAAGGATGGGCAGCCATCCTTGATTTATGCAAAATCATTAATGATCTCTATCTCTGATACCGTTCAAGAGACTTACGATGAATAATTAGGCGGAAGTCTTAGTGACCATTTTTTATTTATTCAAAATCGTTAATGATCTATATCTCTGATATACCGTTTTAGTGCTTCATATGAAACTGTACATTATTGATACATCAAGAAACTTACAATTAATCACAACCAGTTTATCTGATTAGGTAGAAAACTTGATTGCCATCTTTGATTTATGCAAAATCTATACCTTTGGCTCTGTTCAAGTGTTTGATGCAAGACTTTGTATACGTCATCAATACATTGTATACATCATCTATACACCAAGAGATTAACAAAGAATGACAGAAACGTTTTGTCTGATTGGATAGAAACCTTGGCGGCCATTTTTAATTTATGAAAATCATTGATCTATATATCCTTTGATACTGTTCAAATGTTCAATATGATACTTGGCATCCATCATCGATAAATCAAGAGAAAAGTAATGGCTGCCCGTTTCTCTGATTGGACAGTATCCTTGGAGTCATTTCTAACTGCAAAATTTTTAATAATCTGTATATTTGTCACTTGGCTGTTTGGTGTTCCTGACGTCTTCAAACTATGAATGGCTGGTGCCCAGAGCCGAAGGGTTTTCAGATGCACAGATTCGTATATCCATTAATATTTTCACAGGTCAGCATGAACTGAGACATTTGGAGCAATTCACGAGTTCTGATAGTCTGTTTTAGTTATAGTTTAGACTAAAAGCCTTAGGGAGGTTCAATGACTTCCCTGTAGGAATTAGAAACTCTGTAATCCACTTTTATATCTATTAATATTTTCACAGGTCAGCATCAAACAGGAGGTAACTGATGGTGATGAAGAAGGGGAGGTAACTGCAGTGAAAACTGAATGCGAAGAATGTGGTGCAACTTTTTCATTGGAGAGCAGTCTTATCAGACATCAGAAACGTCAACACAAAGAAATTACTGTCTCTTGCAGTGTCTGCCAAGCAGGATTCCGAACCAAGAAATATCTGAAGCACCACAGGCAAACACAGCATGGACTGGATAGTGTTGACGCCATGCAGGTGAAACAGGAAGTTCAGGATGTTTCTGAAATGGACATAGTTGAGAAAGGAAATGCCAGGGAAGAGGCTGGTGAAAGAGACCAGTCTTATCGGTGTGACAAATGTGGTGCAACTTTTACAAGGGAAGACAGTCTCATCAAACATGTACGACAGCAACACAGTCGGGAGTTCTTCACTTGCCATGTGTGCCATGCAGGATTTCGGACCAAGAAGTACCTGAAATACCATGGTCAAACTCGACATGGACTGGATGTGTCTGTGAAACAGGAAGAGGACATTGATGTTTCAGAAATGGAAGACCAGCCTAGCAGAAATGAGGTGGAAACGGCTACTGTTGAGGAAGAGCAAATATCTACTTGTGATGCCGAAGGGCAGTCATGCACAATGGCAAATACCACCGCTGAAAACACGATGTCTGCTCTGAAGATTGTCTCCGTGGAGACCTTAGCAGGGACAGACATGCCAATGGAGGCTTCAACAAGTATCAACACAATAATGGTGGCTTCAAGTATTGACACAACACAGTCTCCAGAAAGTAACAATACAACAACAGTGTCTTCAAGAAGTAAAGATGCAACAGTGGAGGCTTCAGCAAGTATTGACACAACAGAGCTTTCAGGAAATAAAAACACAACAATGGAGTCTTCAGCGAGTATTGACACAACAAAGGAGGTTTCAGGATGTAACAACATGACAGAGGCTTCAAGAAGTAACGACGCAATAGTGGAGGCTTCAGCAAATATTGAAACAACAGAAGAATCTTCAAGAAGTAACAGCACAACAGTGGAGGTTTCAGTAAGCATGGACACAACATCAGGGGCTTCAGGAAGTAACAACACAACAATGGAGGCTTCAGTTGGGAATGATACACTGAAGGAAACCGTAGCAGTTTCTGCTAAAGCACTGGAGCTTTCAACAGACATTTATGCTTTGAAGGAGACTACAGCATCGATTTATCCATTGAAGGAGTTTTCAGAAGATAACTACTCATTGGAGGAGACTGCAGTTAAGCAGTCGAAGGAAGCATCAGAAAATGTGTTAAAGGAGACCTCAACAGAGATTGACTCCTCACTGGACAATTCAATGATTACAGCAACCTGTGGCAATAAGTTCGTCGAACAACCGAAACTAACTGGGGAATATTCTACTTCCCAAAGTGATGAGATAGAAGCAACTTTGACCCAACTCGACCAGGAATGTTTACAGTTGGGTGGTATTAACACAGAAGAGCAAAGTGATACAGCAGAGCTGTTTAAGGATATTGAAAAGGTTGCAGAAGATGCCAATTTGGATGAGGCAGCGAGTGAAGGGACTGCCACAATGCCTGTGATGTTGAAGGACACTGATGAGAATGATGACATTGGGTTAAAACTGGATCAGATTTCCCAAGCTTGTAGTAAGCTCAATAATGATGCTGTGGAAAGTGCTGTCCCGCAGCTATCAGCATTGGAAGAGACTGAAGATGTCATCCCTGTTACTGACCCTGATAGTATGACCCCTGTCCCTTCCTCTGAAGGAGAGATCCGTTCTTCACTTGATAGAATTTCTGCCCCATACAGAAGTAAATATCCCAATATGCCAACCCCAGAGGATGAGATTCTGAACTCGGAGGACGAGATCATACTGGCCTCTGATAATGATATCACAGATAACAAAGTAGCAGTACCAGTTAATGAATGTCTGATTCCAGATGAAGGGATCCTGACATTGGGCCATGGAATCTCTACTCCAGAAAACGAGAACACCATCCCAGAAAATGATGTACTTCGTCCAGATGATGAGATCCTCAATTCAGACAATGAAACTCCTACTCCAACTGATCCGTTCTTGATCTCGGATATGCCTGATATTGATAGGACCCTGACCTCGGACAATGAAACCTCTTTCCCAGCTGTCAATAGTGCTGCACCAGACAATGAGAATCTCACCCTTACTTCACAGGTTAAGACTATTGACCCATCCAGTGAATCTGCCTCATGTAATGTGAGCTGTGCACCGGCAATCAATCTATCCAAGTCCACTTTTGAGAAGTCTTTTGAAGCTTTTTTATCTACCTCGGGTCCCGAAGAGAATGTGTATGAAGATGAAGATGATGAAATCTTGTCTGTGGATGCAGAGACTCCAGTTGATGATGAACCTGATGGAAATTTTGAGGATGGTGACAATGACAACAGTCAAAGTGATGAGATTGACTGGACTTGTAAGCAAAGTGATGTAGATTCACAATCTGTGGTTGGTGGGAGCTCAGTGGAGGAAACATCCCAGCAAAGTGAAGGTGTGCCAACTATGGACCGTGCTACTTCAGTGACAGCTGATATAGCTTCTCGTCAAAGCCCTGGTGAAGAGTCTCCAGATGATGGGATGAGAATGCAGTCAACATCAGAACTGCCAGCTGATTCAGAAGCTGGGGATGATCCTGAGGAACAAATTGACCAGGTGACATCAAATGAAGGGCATGGAGCAGAAACTGATGTGACTTCTCCAATTGAAAGCTGTGAGATGCAAATGGACGACTGCTCACAGCAAAGTGATCCATTATCATCAACGGGTTACGAAGCTTCTGTGGACGCCAACTCTCAGGAAAGTGATGGCATGGAGAATGATGAAAAAGAGGAATCCCAGCTACACACGGCTTCAAATGATACTCCTGATGATGACAACAACAGTACTGATAGAATGGCTGTCGAGAATGAACAGATGGATCAGCATCCACAAGAGACACCCAGGCCGACAAGAAGTACCAAGAGAGCCAATCTATCTAGCGATTCCCTCGGAACCGATATATCCTCGGCAAAACGATCCAGAGTGGATGAAAATGCCAAATCTGGGGACCTGACACAGGACAACTTCCTCAGTACAGAAGAGGATGGTGCTAAAAAAAAGGTAAATCACAGATAAATATCTTGGCTACTTGCTCAATTTACCAATATTGACATGCTGAGCAATGGTGTGCATGTTGCTTGAATGTATAAACCTGTATATGTGTAGCTGGTACAGTTGAATAAACATATATTTTGTTTAGGTTACTGTATTCCTAACAGGCTTCCAACCGTCGAAGAATATTTTTTCCAAATGTTAAATTACATCATTCAATCTAAGGATTGGTGAAAGAAAAATAATGAAAAGTTTTCTTTCATGCGGCAAGTTAACTTTTGAAATCACTTTACCCTTGCCCTATTAGCTACTGATATACACATTGTCAGCTGCCGTAGTTTCAATTGCCAGCTATGTATATATGCTATATATACGCTGTATGTAAACATGTCGTCTGCTATCTGAATCATTTGAAGTATCTATAAGAGGGAGAGTTTTTTGCAAAAAAAAGTCTTCTATCTTTATTTTCTAAATAAGACACACAATGATGTGATGATAGCCTACAAGTATTTAGTAAAAAAAAAAAAAATCATCAAAACCAACCCTGTTCCATCACTTGAAATATTTAGTTCACTGCATGTCTGTCTGGCTTAAATCAAGGGGAATTACTCTTCTTCCTTTGTGTAAAATTGGTTTCTGCCTTACAGTCACAAAATCAAGCCACCTTCTGGCACATCTGGTTAATCTACCTTCCCATCCAACATCATTTCCAGTCTTTTGATTTTACCATGTAGTAATGTCATGCTCTTTCCTCATTCATTGACATATTTGTATGGCATGCGTGTTAGGTAACTTTAAAAATTATAGGATGGCGTTTCCTCCAGCGACAAGGATCACAAGACCAAAATTAATAGGTGTACAAAATAGTTTATTTTACGTGATATTTTAAAGTGATCGTAAGTAAAGTTTCCATCAAATGAAAGACCACAGGATACATGTTATTGTATCACTTGAGATTGCTTTCCATGCTGGGTACTGAATGTTAAGGTTCCAAGCCAAATCAGTAGTTTCAATGTCGGGGGACTTCAAACGCTCCGGTTTCTCTGAAGCATCAAATTAATTAATGGAATAAATTATTAAATTATTGTACTTTGTACATTTCATCCTGTTATGGCTGTCAAAAGTAACTAAAGCAGTGCACATAACACAACCTATACACTAGTCAAGTAACACTAACAGGACTCTGATTTCATTATCAGTCATGCCGTACGATCCAAGGCACTTCACTGATGAAAATAAAACATCAGAAAGCAGACCAGAAATTCACATCCACACATCTCTAAGTCCGACTGTCATAATGTATGGTCCATCCAGGTTCGTGATACACCAAAAAATAGCAGCCAGAAACACTTACTTGCATTCCAAATACAACCGAGAAAATCCCAGTCGAGAAATGTAAACATCTCCACCATATTGGTGCAAGGGCTTTTCCAAATATTACATCCACTCCCTCCCCTAAGGATGAGTTTCCCCACAAACAATTCAGTTGAAATTCTGTTCTATTCATTTTTATCCCATCGGCATATACATGTATGCCGGATGGAAACATGTCGTCACTCTGGCTGGCTGGATGGCTGGCTGGCTGGATGAACGACATGACCGCTCTAAAAGGTGAACCGTTCCAGCTAGAGTCTTCAGATTTGGTATACTGCATTGTTGGGTGGTAAAGCACAAGCCTATTGAAATTGGGCACATTTAGTTGATTTTTGTGGTTTCCATGGCAACACAACAAAACATATCCATATAACGACGTGACCGCTCTAAAAGGTGAACCGTTGCAGCTGGAGACTTCAAATTTGGTATACTGCATTGTTGGGTGGTAAAGCACAAGCCTCTTGAAATTGGGCGCATTTAGTTGATTTTTGTGGTTTCCATGGCAACATAACAAAACATATCCATACAACGACGTGACCGCTCTAAAAGGTGAACCGTTGCAGCTAGAGACTTCAAATTTGGTATACAACATTGTTGGGTGGTAAAGCACAAGCCTATTGAAATTTGGGACATTTTGGTAGTTTTTGTGGTTTCCATGGCAACATAACAAAATACATCCACATGGGTCGACTGTGCATGCGCGATGAGTAGTATAGAAAGGGCACGCGATCTCCCTATCCCTATAGGTGTGGCGCGGGATAGGGTGGGGCGAGAGACCTGGGGTTTTTGCTACCTGAGATTCCATGGCTTGCACCCTACAGTAGAATGGGTCAATTGAGCATGCGCGATGAGTAGTATAGAAAGGGCACACGATCTCCCTATCCCTATAAACTAACCCATGGGGGTGAATGAACCCATGGAGGTGAATGAGCACTCGTATGATATAACTGGCAGGGGAATCCCCGCAGTACCGAACCGTGTTAGTTTTGAATTTCGTGTCGCCTTAAATGAAGGACATTTCCTTCAATTTTGCTATGAAATGATTCTATTCCACATCATATGATTTACCCTGAAGCTTTTGCATGAACCATATTTTACTTCAGAAGTATAATATGAAATAACTGTCGGGGCAAATCCCCGCAGTACTGAACCCCTGGTTTTTGAAATTCGTGTCCTCTTAAATGAAGGACAACATTTCTATCAATTTTGCTATCAAATAATTGTATCTCACATCATATGATTTACCCTAAAGCTTCCGCAGGAACCATTTGTGTCCACACCTGTAACTTACTATATTAATTACAACTGAGTTCCTAAAGTTTGGTTGCACACTGTGTATATGATTAGTTTCCTGAATTGAATTGAATTCCACCTTGTGTTTTTTCGGACTGACATGATGGCATGCAGTTGTCAGTGTGGTTGTTTCATGTACAGGGAGCTTTCTTTTGCTTTCATGTCAGCACACCTACCACTACCCTCAAAGAGAGCATGTCCCCATCCCCAGGTCGCCGAGCCGCACCCTCTATCTCCCAAACTAACCCTCACCCAACCCTCATATATTGTCTTTGAGCATACATGTATATATCTCCAATATGTCTTTGGTAGAAGCTGAAATTTGTGTGTTGTCTGCAATATTGGGATAATTGCAACCCCAAAAGGTTTCAATTTATCAGGCACAGACCCATGTTTTTGTATTTGGTAAATATGTCCCTTGTCTGTATAATACACCTGGGCCTATCGTACTATGCTTTTAACATTTTACATTAACCAACAATACATGTGAACATTTCCTTACACTTTAATGCTCCTCTTATCAGAGCGGGTGGTTGGTGGGTGCCCGCCCCTTTTATCTACTTCTGTTTCCCCTTATTGAATGCCCTTCATCTGTCTATACCAGAGATTTATATTGCTCATGTGAAAGGGACGGCAAGTTCACACTAGGCCGATGGGATCAAGTGTGGCCGTGGCCTCTAGTTGATAATTTATAATGTGGAATTCAAGAAAGGTGTTGATGGAAATATAAAGTTCTATGTATTTTGATTTAAAAATACAAAATTTCAGGGGTAATTACGGACCATTCAATAGGAGGGTGGGTATATTTTTTGGAAAAGTCCTTGTACCAGTATGGTGGAGATGTTTCTCGACTGGGATTTTCTTGGCTGTATTTGGAATGCAAGTGTTTCTGGCTGTTATTTTTGGTGTATCACGAAACCCGGATGGACCATACATTATGACAGTCAGACTTAAGAGATGTGTGGATGTAAATTTCTTGTCTGCTTTCTGACATTTTATTTTCGTCAGTGAAGCGCCTTGGATCGTACAGCATGACTCTGATAATAAAATCAGAGTCAGGTTACTTGACTACCTATACACATGACCCAAGCTGAGATCATAGTCGAACATCAAAACCATAAAATGCCAACAGATAATGGCAGCCTTTCGAAGTCCAAGAGTTCTAGTTGATTTTGTATCCACCTACATATCATGAGAGCTTGCCACCACTCAGTTTGACCCTCAATACTCAGCTGCAATGAACATTTTTAGCCCACCATCACCAGATGGTGGGCGGTTCAAATCACTTTTCGTCCGTCCGTCGTCGGTCCGTCCGTAAACAATTCTTGTTATCGCGATTTCTCAGGAACTACTGCATGGATCTTTCTCAAATTTGGTATACAGATTCCCATTGGGGTCTAGTTGTGCAAGATACCTTTACTGGTCCGATTTGAAAATCCAATATGGCCGACAGGCAGCCATCTTGGATTTGCTCATGAAACTTTGTTATCATCATTTCTCAGGAACTACTGCATGGATCTTTCTCAAATTTGGTACACAGGTTCCCCTTAGAGTCTAGTTATGCAAGATACCTTTTCTGATCCGATTACAAAATCCAATATGTCCATCAGGCGGCCATCTTGGATTTCCCCATGAAACTTTGTTATTGTGATTTCTCAGGAACTGCTGCATGGATCTTTGTCAAATTTGGTACACAGGTTCCCCACAGGTCTAGTTGTGCAACATACCTTTTCTGGTCCGATTCGAAAATCCAATATGGCCACCAGGTGGCCATCTTGGATTTTTCCATGCAAATTTATCGTGATTTCTCAGGAAGTACTGCAGGGATCTTTCTCAAATTCGGTACATAGGTTCCCCTTGGGGTCTAGTTGTGCAAAATACCTTTTTCGGTCCGATTCGAAAATCCAATATGGCCACCACCATACCAATGAAACTTTATCGTGATTTCTCAAGAAGTACTCTGGTCCGATTCGAAAATCCAATATGGCCACCAGGTGGCCATCTTGGATTTTTCCATGCAAATTTATCGTGATTTCTCAGGAAGTACTGCAGGGATCTTTCTCAAATTCGGTACATAGGTTCCCCTTGGGGTCTAGTTGTGCAAGATACCTTTTTTGGTCCAATTCGAAAATCCAATATGGCCGCCAGCTGAATTTCCCCTTGAAATATTGTTATCGTGAATTCTCAGGAATATTTCATGGATCTGTTTGAAATTTGGTACACAGGTCCCACATGGGGCCTAGTTGTGCAAGATACCTTTTTTGGTCCGATTCGAAAATCCAAGTTACGCTTCAAATTAATACGGTATTCCAGAGTTGTGATGTTGCATCACAAGAGTCAGCGGATCAAACGGTGGGGCATATTCTATATATTGACTACAGAGAATATCCATATCTTCACCTCAGGGATTCCGCTAGGGTCCACTTAATGAAATAAAAATTCCCCTTTTGGTCCGCTTGTTAAGAAGTAAAATGGTAGCTAAAGGTTTAAAATGTTACTTTATATCCCTCCAAGTCTTCCCTTCGTGAATATCAATGAAAACACATGTGGAAATTCACATTTGAAAAGACGGCAATTGCCGGAATTAGGACAATGACTTGACGGTTCTCTGAAGCACGTGGAAAATTTCCCGCTTCCCGAGGTATGATAGCACTTCATTTCCAGCTAACAGTCTGTCCATCCAGCCAGATATCTTGTGTTTAGTACTCTTCCAGCGCAGGCCACGGAAATGAAAGTAGAAGCTCTGGAAGGTCAAGTTAACAACTGTCACCATTCGGGTATATTATTAGATCATCTGAGGGCATAATTTTGTTTGCCATGATGTTTTTCATCAAAATCTGTTCATGTGCTCTCCCATCCTCTCCCATGGAGAGTCGCGAAGCAGAACGTAATGAATGCCTGGTAGAGCTTGGTGCTCTCCACCACGTCCGCGTATCGACTCGGTTAACGACCGTCCCGGAAGATTTCTGCTTCCAAGTTCAAATTATCGCGGTAATACATACGTAGCAAAGAGTGTAAATAGACTTTAAACAGACGTTCCTGCTGTTAATCTTTATTATAAAATCCATCTCTAGACGCTCTCTCAGGCCATCAATTTAAACGGCAATTATCAAAAATCTTCTGCCGCCGCGAGGGAGGGATCCCCCCTCTCGGACTCTCCCCCCTTCGGTCGCTACGCTCCCTCAGACTTGGTCGCTTCGCTTCCACGTATTTGCGGACCCAGATTTTTTTTCTGGCGGAATCCCTGTCACCTTCCATATCAAGGAATTCAAATAATTTGGAATTAAAATGTATTTGTTCAAATTTTAAATAAGTTTTCTTTAGTCCATGCAGTTGCAAGTGAACTGCCTCCCCCTTTCGTCTGCCGGAGGGTCGGCTAGATGAAGGGACGTCACTCTTGTGACACATCACAACTCGACAACTGTAGACTACTGCATGTTTCGATTCAAGGGAGATAATCAGGATTCAGACACTTTCGAAGTTTCAATGTTACTGCGCGGACCGGATCCCTTCAGTATTAAGTATTGTACCATCTTACTATTTTCGAGCATGGTATCTGAACAAAGATATCTCAAACTAACCCAGTGAACAGAACAGAATTAGCATTCGTTCCTAATTATAAAATCTTAAGTATGTTTCATAGCTCATGCCAAAGTCTCAAAGAGATTTGTCTTTGCTTCCAGTACCCAATGATGACGCGTGCAAAAAATATAAACAAAAATAAATACTACAAAACGAAGACGAAGGATTCTCCGTACATGTACATTCACTTGCAGTCTAACTTTGCTCATTTCTCTTGTACTATAACAACCGACATAAGTACAGTTTCTAGAAATCTTGAAACTCCTGAAACTATATCTTGGTGTTTCCAGTGTCCCTTTTTCGATCTTTTTCGCTCAGATTCAAAATTCTATAAACAAATTACAAATTATTTGTTTGTTCTGAGTAATAATGGACAAAAAGATCCTCTTGTCTTTAGCTTACAATTATCGGACAAATTTGGACGCCAAGATCCTTCAGGATCTCTCGTCTCTTATTGTTGGTGAAAAAGACTTTTTCTATAACCCTGAGGTCAGGGTATGATAGGAAATTAACATGAGGAACAGGCACCAAGAAGGTGCATACACCCCTTAGCCTAAGATGCCTTAGGTTTTCATTTTGTCTCCCCCAACTATGTTGGGAGAGACATCCAGTGTTCTGCTGTATGTCTGTCTGTCCCCTTTCCTTGTCTGCAAGATATCTTGAGAACTACTGGATGGAATTTCAGCAAACTTAGATGGAAGCTTCATTGGGATAGCCCCCTCCTCTGGTTAGGTTTTGGTGTGTGTGCGTCCATTCGTTAGTATCTGTCCGTCCGCCCATCTACTTGTACATGTATATAGAGGCCTTGTCTGCAAGATATCTGGTGAACTACTGGACAGAAGTTCACCAGACTTCGATGGAAGCTTCATTGGGATAGCCCCCTCATCTGATTAGGTTTTAGTGTATGTGTGTGCGTTCGTCAGTGTCCGTCAGTCCGTCTACTTGTACATGTATATACAGGCCTTGTCTGCGAGATGTCTGGAGAACTACTCGACGAAATTTCACCAAAGTTGTATGGAAGCCTCATTGGGATAGCCCCCTCATCTGATTTGGTTTTGGTGTGTGTGTGAGCATTCGATCGTGTCTGATGTCTGTCCGTCCATCCATCTACTTGTACATGTATATACAGGCCTTGTCTGCAAGATATCTGGAGAACTAGCAGATGGAATTTCACCAAACTTTGATGGAAGATTCATTGCAATGCCAATGGGCTCCTCATTTGATTAGGTTTCATTATGCATGCATGCGTTTGTCCGAGTCCGTCCATCTACTTCGACATGTATAGACAGGCCCTGTCTGCAAGATATCTGGAGAACTACTGGATGGAACTTCACCAAACAGTTTCATTGGAAATACCTCCTCATTTGATTAGGTTTTGGTATGCATGCATTAGTCCACGTGATTGTTTGGTGTCTTTTCGTCCGTCCATTTTACTTGTGCATGTGTATTACAAGCCTTGCCTGCAAGATATCTGCAGAACTAGTAGACAGAATTTCACTTGTATAGAATCTTCATTGGAATGGTCTCCAATCTGTGCTTCTGTCTGTCCAATTTTTGTTCACTCCATATCTTGGAAACTACTGAAGGCAGATACATGAAACTTCTGCTCAGTACAGCATGTATTTTATAGGTGTGCCTCTTGTATGTCTTGTATCTTTCCTATTATGTGATCAGTTTAGAAATAAGTGATGCTTCACAATTACATGTATTTCACATTGGTTGGGCACTTTAGGTGTCGGAAATCCACCTACTGCTATTTAAATCCCGACTCCTCACTGGGCTACTGCAACAAAGAAAATCGCATCTTCGCAATTAATATTTTCAGATGCGCAGCTTTGTTTAGGATACTGATTGCTACTTATTTCATTTTATAGCACTTTCCCTTAAATAATGTGCCCACTCAAGGCAAGGTGAGCGGTTTTTGCTTAAAAAACAACCAGCATAAACTTCATGCGAAAGCGGCAACTCAAGGGTCAAAGTGGAACCTCTAGTTTCTCCATCCATTTAATATCTATACCATAGATGTTACAGTAAAAGTCATTCTCTATGAAATTGGTATTTTTGATAATTGCAAAATATATGTAATGTGAGATTTGAGAAAAACTGTGAAGGATTGATTATGAATGGCTGTCCAGATGATCAAAGCATTCCAGCAATACTTCTTTAAGCAAAACTGGCAGAAAAATTCATCCCCAGTATTGTGATTGGCTCGCAGTGGAAAATCATAATATGGAAGGATCGATCCCAACTACTCCCATTCCTATCCACTCAGTTATATTTCGCTGTGGTAGTTCTATCCAGCTGGAGTATTTATCACCATATCAAAGCAGAAGGAACAAAGCAAGGTCTGCCAGAAAACATCTACATCTGTGTGGAGACTGTCTGTGGTCTTCTATCTTCTACAAGCACAAGGTTGAAAAGACAGAAATATATAAGGAAATATTCTACAGTGCAGTGATCCACAATATATAAAATTTGATGAAATACTTTTCGGACACATTTTTATTCTAATCTATTGTACTAATTTTGGGGGAAAGAGACATGGATACATAACGAGTGAAACACAAATAGTTGTATGCCCAGATCTGGGCATCCCCTTGATCCATCCTCTATCCGGATGACCATCATCTGTCCAGATCACCATCCTCTTTCTTGATCACCATCCTCTATCCGGATCACCATCATCTACATGTCAACTCTCAACATTGTGAACAAACACTATGATTTAATGCATTCAAAGCACACACTGTCACACTGTATTCATTGTCCATGATGGCTGACTGCCCTGCTCTGTCTGCTTAGATTGCTGACTTAAATTATTGTTTGTCGTCTGCACTATAATAAAATTCGTTGTGATCAGTATACATCACCAATGTGTGCATACATTTTGTTGGTGTCTTGTGTGTATACTATTTTTTATTTGGTTTCAGAATTGTATAAATTTGGGGTCAATATAGGCAATTTAATCAAGCTATAAGGTAATTATTGTCACAGCTGATCTCTATTCTGTCTGTTTAGATATTAGAGAAAACTGGAGTGTAAATTTGAAGCACATAGAATGTTGTGTGTATGGGCTGTTCCCTCTCTGATGAATGGCAAATCATAGAATGAGGCGTATTGGGCCATTCAAATAGCAAAGTTTGTTTCTCAAGCAGGAGACACTTATAATCTTGATGAGGGATTAGGCTTTTTATTTTAGTTTTTATCCCTCGGCCATTTTGGCCTCGAGGTATTGTCGTCGCCATGTCTGTCCATACGTCCGTCCGTTACCACATTTTAGGCAAAACTGATTGAGATACAGTGACCAAATTTTGAGAACTTATTTATCTAGGTATAAGTCGGACGCCTATCGAAAATGGCTCCACTCGGTCTATATTTTACAGAGTTATGCCCCTTTACAGATTATTAATATCTATATCTGCAGAACTATTTGATATAGCTATTACATTTTGGAAACATACAGTTGTATTCTAGAAGTCAACAGAAAATTAGTCGTCTCAGCCCTTATTTTATGGAGTTACAGCCCTTTCAGGTGCAATAGTATGGAGTTATGCCCCTTTTCGGATCTAATAATCTCTGATTCTGTACTATATATTTGAGTTTTCAAGTTATATCTGCACATCCATGTTCGGTATATCTACTGAATTTTGGAAATTTATTTATCTAGTTGTATTCTAGAAGCGTATTAAAAAAATTCATCACCTTGGCTCTTAGTTTATCGAGTTATGCCACTTTCCGGGTGTAATAATATTGGATATGCTTGAATGTATTAACCAGTTTTATCTGAAGAACTGTGTTCGGTACAGCTACCAAATTATTTATCTATTTGTATTGTAAAAGCCTACAAAAAAAGTCTTCACCTCCGCCTTTATTTTACAGAGTTATGCCCCTTTTGTGATATTTTCTTGAATGTTGCTGTTAAATCTGCAGAATAATGATATGCTGTAAAAAGGACAATTCTGAATGATTGCTAAATATAGCTCGGGCCTGATCCAGGCTGTTTTTGAGCCCGTCATAACAGGTTTGGGTGCTATGAATTTGGGTACCCAAACCTAATGCAAGTACTGTTGCCAAATATTAAGTTATCAGGCTGTATTTATACCATTTAATACTCCCCTAGCTTCCATGGACTTCGACAGCCCCACATTGTGGCTTATTTCACTATAACTTATCACACTCTGTGCTATGTATGGGTGCCCAAACTAAAAGTCTAGATCAGGCCCTGGTAAGCCATAGTATGTTGCCCATTCTCAGCATATTTTTCAGTTGCCCAGGGGAAAGCCGAAGAGTCTCATGCACCCTCATGTTATTTCCTTCTTTGGTTTCGAGGAAATGCTTCATATGGTATTTTATTACTGAGATTTTATGGCTCCACATAAGAAATATACTGGGATGCATACATGTATATTGTTTGGCTTGTCATCTGTCCATCTGTGTCGGTCTGTCATACTTCCCTTATGTAATCTACTACTCCCACCAGAAGCTTCTGAAATTTCATAGACATGTTTAACATGGTTTGAAGATGTGCACGTCATATCTATGTGATGAAATATAAATTTTTGTCTTATTTATGACCTTTCGAACTTTTTTGGACTTTGCTGAAATTCAGCATCTATTTCAGTTTATGGACTATGTACTTGTGAAATCAACTAGTGCTTGCGGTTTTCACTGAGTACTTCTGAAATTTTGTACACATAATTATTGTGGTTTGGGGATGGTCATACACTCTGCAGGAGAGGAAATCTTGAATTTGTCTAAGTAACCAAAGTAGATTATCATTTGTCATGGAGGGCCCCATAATGATGCTACATGGAGGAGTTGTTCCACTAATTATGCCCCCCCCCCCCAACTAGAGGGGGGGCATATAGCGATCGCTCTGTCCGTCGTTCCGTCCGTCTGTCCGTCCGATTTTCTTGTCCGCGCAATATCTCGGTTAATATTTGATGGACAGAATTGAAACTTGCATGCAATGTGGCCAGTACCTCGTAGTTGTGCAGCGTAAAGTTTTTTCCGAGTTCCGGTATCATTTTCTAGAGTTATGGCTCTTTTTCTGAAATCCCTGTGAATGGGACTTGTCCGGGCTGGATCTTGGTTAATATTGTATGGACAATTATGAAATTTGCAGGATATGTGGTCAGTGCCCCGTAGTTGTGCAGCGTGAAGTTTCTCCGCGTTTCGCGTATATTTTCAAGAGTTATGGCCCTTTTTTCTTCAAATCTTTGTGAATTGGGACTTGTCCGGGCTGGATCTTGGTTAATATTGTATGGACAAGTATGAAATTTGCCTGATATGTGGTCGATGCCCCATAGTTGTGAAGTTTCTCTGCTTTCGGTTATATTTTTAAGAGTTATGGCCCTTCGGTTATCAAACCTGAGTGAATGGGATATATTTATTTGTGCAGGCTGAATCTCAGTCCATAACCGATTTGGACTGGGAAAATGGCTATATATATGTAATTCTACATTCCAAAGCAGACCACATAGGTCATGAAGTATGAAATTGCCCCAAAAAGAATGAATTGGTTGCAAAATTCAAAGTTCACTGATCGCTTCATAATTTCACCACAATATACTTCAAAGGAATGTACCGTCGTGATATGACTGAAACAATGTTGAAAACGATGTTAAATCCTACTCACTCACTCACTCAAAGGAATGTAGATCTCATAACCACTGAACCAGGTCACATTTTTGGATTTGGCGAAAGCCCCGGCAACCATCTTGCATCAAAACATTGTATTATCACTTGTTGGTCGATACTTGGAATATGTGTTATGCGAGGCATGGCAAAACAAGTCACTTAAACAGAATTTTTTTAATTATCCAAATCAGGCCTCTACCGACCACTACAGAACAGAACAATGGCAGGGCAGTGTCTGATTAAAGCGGAAAGGGGGGGGGCATACAATTGAGCAATCTCTGATTGCTTCCTTCCTGTGTTTAAAATGTTTTTTGCCTCCCTTCATTTGTAAGATATCTGAGAAGTTTTGAATGGGTCGGCACATGGTACCAATGACATTTCGCACAATCTAGTTCAAGATTTTCCTGCACATTTGTACGTAATCTCAACTTCAACATGCCCACACACACACACACACAGATACATATGCAAATGTACAAAAAATGCCTCTAGTTTTGACGATCTTTTCTCCTGCTCTTTGATCATTCAAGGAATGGCCTTTGCTCAAGTAATTCAGACGTCTCCATGAAAAGCAATATTCATGGTGGCCTAGTAGAGGGCAGCACACAGCAATTCAATCTCCAGTTCTCTCCCTGTCTCACCATCGAGCACACTCCGTTCATGTAGTTGCACGGCATGGGTTTGAGCCCAGCTGTCAGTTACTTGCCGAAGGGCGGTGGTTCTCTCCGGGTACTCCGGCTTCCTCCACCAAACAAACTGACTGTCACCATATGAGTGAAACAAACTTGAGTGTGACATTAAGCCAAATTCCCTCCCTCTTCATGTAGTTGCATACATGTACATGGCGGTTCTCCCTGACATAATAATAGTATGGCTTGTTAGATGATATTTCTGCCTTAACATGCTATCCTACATGTATATCTCCTGAAATTGCTACTTTAATTTCATAATCCTATGTTTAATATTTCCTGTAGTTGCGAGTTATAATTATCCAGTAGGCAGTGCGTTATTCTGAAATTTGAAGGAAATCTGTTCAGGATCAAAGAAAATCTCCAATACCTCGCGTGGGTTTTTTTTTTTTTTTTTTTTTTTTTCCAAAGCACAATGACGTTGGGCTTGCAATCTTGTAACATTGTGACTAGGCACTATGAAAATAACATGTGTGGTATTGGAGGTTTGTTTTGATTCGGAATAGATTTCCTTCGAATTTCAGAATAAAAATGCACAAATTACATAGAGATACTGTGGGGAATTTCACTTCTCTGAGATGAACTGGCTCCGATATTTAGCCGAAAATACCATCCCATCGTGATACAGCTCAGTAACTCTAGCCGGTTGTAGTTATTTCTTCCATCCCATGGGCCATGTGTAACATTTAAAAAAATTATATTTCTTTTCTTAAAAATATATAAAACAGGGGTTGAATTGTGAATAATATTTTGTGGATATTTTTTAAAAATAATTGTTTCACATTAACATCAACTGCTTGACAGGATATGGGGCAACAGATAAACAGAGGACAAATGGACAAAAGACCCGTCTGACACTTAGTTTCAGGCCAGGGCAATAAGATCACAACTGTACATGTTCCCCCCCCCCCCCTCCCTGTAGATATGTGGATATCTGGTCACTTTTTACCCCTCGGCCATTTTGGCCTCGGGGTATTGTCATTGCCATGTACGTCCGTCCGACATGTACGTCCGTCCGTCAGTCCGTTAACACATTTTAGGCAAAACCGCTTGAGATACAACCACCAAATTTTCAACACTTATTTATCTAGTGCTAAGTCAGATTCCTATTGAAAGTGGCTTCTCTCAGCCCATATTTTACAGAGTTCTGCCCCTTTACAGATATATTTGTCCCCCGCTACTTAGTAGCAACACCGGTGTCCGTGATTCCGTTATTCCGTAAGATTTTCTTGTCCGGACAATAACTCGTGAACGATTTAACCGATCAACTTCAAACTTGGGGTGTGCCTTGACATTGGCGAGAGGACGGTTGGGATTGTTTTTTAGCAATGTACATAATCCAATATGGCCGCCGTCAGCCATATTGGATTATAAGCAGTTGGATCTTAGATTTTCTTGTCCGGACAATAACTCGTGAACGATTTAACCGATCAACTTCAAACTTGGGGTGTGCCTTGACATTGGCGAGAGGACGGTTGGGATTGTTTTCCAGAAATGTGCGTAATCTAATATGGCCGCCATCAGCCATATTGGATTATAAGCAGTTGGATCTTGTCCGGACAATAACTGGGGTACGATTCAACTGATCTACTTCAAACTTGGGGAGTGCCTTGACATCGGTGAGGGGACGGCTGGGATTGTTTTTCAGCAATGTACATAATCCAATATGGCCGCCGTCAGCCATATTGGATTATAAGCAGTTGGATCTTAGATTTTCTTGTCCGGACAATAACTCGTGAATGATTTAACCGATCAACTTCACACTTGGGGTGTGCCTTGACATTGGTGAGAGGACGGTTGGGATTTTTTTCAGCAATGTGCGTAATCTAATATGGCCGCCGGCAGCCATATTGGATTATAAGCAGTTGGATCTTGTCCGGACAATAACTGGAGTACGATTCAACTGATCTACTTCAAACTTGGGGAGTGCCTTGACATCGGTGAGATGACGGTTGGGATTGTTTTTCAGCAATGTGCATAATCCAATATGGCCGCCGTCAGCCATATTGGATTATAAGCAGTTGGATCTTAGATTTCTTGTCCGGACAATAACTCGTGAACGATGTAACCGATCAACTTCAAACTTGGGGTGCGCCTTGACATTGGTGAGAGGACGGTTGGGATTGTTTTTCAGCAATGTGCGTAATCTAATATGGCCGCCATCAGCCATATTGGATTATAAGCAGTTGGATCTTGTCCGGACAATAACTAGAGAACGATTCAACCGATCTGCTTCATATGTGGTGAGTGCCTTGACATTGTTGAGAAGAGGATTAGGATTGTTTTTCAAGGACGTGCTTAATCCAATATGGCCACCATCAGCCATACTGGATTTCATTGGATTTTAAACAGTTTGATCTTGTCTGGACAATAACTGGAGTACGATTCAACTGATCTACTTCAAACTTGGGGAGTGCCTTGACATCGGTGAAAGGACGGTTGAGATTTTTTTTCAGCGATGTGCATAATCCAATATGGCCGCCGTCAGCCATATTGGATTTTAAGCAGTTGGATCTTAGATTTTCTTGTCCGGACAATAACTCGTGAACGACTTAATCGATCAACTTCAATTTTGGGGTGTGCCTTGACATTGGTGAGAGGACGGTTGGGATTGTTTTTTAGCAATGTGCCTAATCGAATATGACCACCGTCAGCCATATTGGATTATAAGCAGTTGGATCTTGTCCGGACAATAACTCGAGAACGATTCAACCGATCTACTTCATACCTTGGGGAGTGCCTTCACATTGTTGAGAGGATGATTAGGATTGTTTTTCAAGGACGTGCTTAATCCAATATGGCCACCATCAGCCATACTGGATTTCATTGGATTTTAAGCAGTTTGATCTTGTCCGGACAATAGCTGGAGTAGGATTCAACTGATCTACATGTACTTCAAACTTGGAGTCCCTTGACCTTGGTGAGATCCCGGTTAGGATTGTGTTTCATGAACGAGCATAAACCAATTTGGCTGCCATCTACCAGCGATATTGGATCATGTTGCATTTCAAGTAGTTGCATTTTGTCTGGACAACAACTCTAGAAGAATTCAACTGATCGACTTCAAACTTGGGGAGTGCATGGACATTGGTGAGAGGACAGTATGTTTTATGGATGTGCATAAGTCAATATGGGTGCCATCCGCTGTATTAGATTATGTTAAGCTCATCAGCGATATCTCCATGTTCAAATCATACTCTTCATCAATGATATGAGATATCATCGACCAAAAAAAATCGACCATACAGATCCATGGCCCCCGCAGCAGCAGCGCCAGTTATGGTGGATGTAATCCACCATAACTGGTGCTGTTAGCGGGGGACATGGACCTCTACGGTCGATTTTAATTTCTATTTCTGTCCTATATGCATGAAAGTAACCAACTATATCTGCAGAACTGTGTTCGGTATAGCTACTATATTTTGGAAACTTATTTATATTGTTGTATTCTACAAGCCAACAAAGGATTACTCGCCTGGGCTTATGGAGTTATGCCCCTTTCGGATGTAATAATCTCCGATTTTGTTATCTGTAGTTGAATGTACAAGTTATATCTGCAGATCTGTGTTTGGTACAGCTTATTCATCTCGGTTCTTATTTAACAGTAGTGCTAAGTCCGACGCCTATCGAAAGTGGCTCCCCTCGGCCCATACTTTACAGAGTTATGCCCCTTTACTGATATATTAATTTCTATTTCTGTCCTATATGCCTGAATGTACTACCGGTATATCTTGATCATCCCACATTGAACTATCTCTTCCCCAATTCACAATACACATGGGTCACAATCACTTGGGGAAAGCTGAGGGGTTTTGATTAGATCAATCTCATGTTATACCCCTGTACATAGTTGAGGGTATACTGGATTCCGACTGTCTGTCCGTCCGTGTGTCAGTGTATCCATCCATTCATCTGTCTGAGTTGTGGCTTGGGTTTGCTTTTCACATGCCATAACTCACTGCTATTTATCCAAACTTCTACACTCATAAAAACATGTTGGTCTAGACTCTTAAGGGGCTGAGGAGTTGTAGCACCTCTGGTGCCTCATGTTATTAGAAGCTAATGACATTCTGATAAATTTGATCTCTCCAATATTTTTAGGTGAGAAAATTGGCCTACTACAGCAAATACCATAGCTTAGTTTTAGTTTTAATATTCCACTACATGTACATGCTATTGCTATGTTTTTCTATGCAGCATGGCAGTAATCCCAGTGTGTATAACATAAGCTGACTTTTATCTGTGAACTTTGTCAGACATTATTAACCAGTTAGCTCTTGGTACCAATCTCCGGACAATGGAGGGCAGACATGCAGGGCAAATATGTCAGAATAAACTGTCTCTGCCTTCATCAGACAGATCTGACAGGGGCACATGTCTGTTCATAGAGCGGAGTCCTATAATTATTGTGTTCACATGCCTGACAAATTACTTTAATGGCCCTGGATCAGTAAGCCAAATTTAACAGCTCTGGGGACATGAACTAGCTGTTACAGTGTTCAAAGCAATTGTAAAACATGGTCCAATCCATTTAGTAATGAAGTTTATGTAAAGTGTTCAACCCCCAAGCTTGATGATCAGAATACAGGTTGGTGGTGTGTGGACTGGTGTTGAATATTGTTTGTAAAACATTGCAGGTTGAAAATCTGTCCATAGAAAGTACTCGACCTTTACTCATCACCTGTTCTTCATTGAATCAAGTCTTAATATAAAAAAATCATATGTTATTATTTGGTTTATTTATTTGATTATGTTTCTACACATTTGTATTTATTTATATTTTTCAGATCCCAATCAAATATAGTGTCATTCAGTCATATGAAAGGTTGAAGTTGATTGGCCTACAGGCTGATGTCTGAGAACACTAGATGACCTGTCACCTCAACTTATAATGATTGTCATTGGACAAAAACATATATAGGACAGACTAAAATTAAGGATGATGTGATGTTCCTGGACACTTCATGGGTGTACACTTAATATTCATACACAAATATGGGAAAGTAGTAGAGACAAAGATAACAGCTGTTTGGTAAGTACACAATGAAATTCAGAATTTGCAATGATCAGTTGAATAGCTGTGCCTCTACATACATGTACAAATTGTGCCTTTTTTGCAGATTAAAAGTTAGATATTACTAATTTGCATCCTATAATGAAGTACATTTTGCGTTCATCAAATCAGTATGTTTTTAATGTTTCAAATCTTCACTGCTAGACTAGCTATTATTATATACAAATTGTAACAATTATTTTTAGTATGAAACTTTCTTGGTAAAGCACAAATACTTTTGCTAGATGGGCCAGTCCCATGCGAGACTCGAACCCCATGCCCTCAGAGTTTGGCACCAAATGCCATTTAGAAAGTAGATGCAAAGAAAGTGTCATCCAAAAAATATTTGTATATAACTGTTACTACTTTCGAAAATGCGACAAGTGCCTGACCGTATTGCAATCACTGGCCAATTCCAGAGATTTCACCTACGTACTCATGCCCCTACTCAGGGTTGCAAGTGAATGTTTGAATGTGAAAATCTAGTGACAGTTTATATTTTTGGGAATGTCAGATGAGCTGAAGTGTAGATTTCAAGCCGGAATTGTAGACAATTACGTCCAAGATTTTGTATATTTTTGGCACACATATCGGAAAATCTCGGAAACTTCTCGCTATGTGCGCAATGAACTCTGCTGAAAGTAGAGTCGATTGGTTCCTCAGATCGAACAAGAAACAGAGGCATATTTTACAAACCCGATGTGCATGGAGTTTGAGGCCAGAATGAACCGATGAACCACGACAAAACAGATACTCCTCGAGAAAATAGTAAATCGTGTCATGCCTGTTGAGCAGAATGAAAAATAAAAATGTACCGACATCCAGATCAGGAATCGAGAACTCGAGGATGTGTTTTATACGCTTTAGTCAATCTCATCATCATTCCCAAGACAATTTTAAACATATCTCCTATTAACAACGGAAGAAATAAATGTACGGAGTTTATGGCTTGAAATGGTGTTTGTCGAAGCCATGTTGTATGGGAGGCAAGTCAGTTCTGTTTTGTTTTTTTCCAAGTCGGTGGCAGACACATTTTCAACAGTTTAAAATCCACAAATTTGTCGATAGTGTTGTTGTACATGTAGATCTATTATTCTCCATTGAAACAAAAATCCAAAAAGCAAACTAATTTTCGGACTAGCAAGTAAATGGAAGATAATCTTTCAAAATTTTTCATTTTTTGACCAATCGAATGTTCGAATTAGATCTATTGCAACAACAACAAGTACCGCACAGTGTGTGTCTCATTTTACCAGGTGTCTGAAGCAATTTTCCTCAGGCCAGTGAAATTTCACATCTCATGACTGAACATGATTTGTGCATTTCCATACAGAAATTGCACGACAATGAAATCGAGGGTCAAATTAACCAAAGATGAATTTCTCTCTGACAATTTTACATACTGAATAATTTTGGCATCAGTCCCAATAAATTCAATGTCATAGTACTTTGAAAATAACATGGAAGATAGATTTTCTTTGATTCCGAAAAGATTTCCTTGAAATTGTGCGGCATTTCACTGCTCTCAGAAAAGATGGCTCTGTTATATTGCAGAAAAACCCGTTTCTTCAAAATGTGAGATAGACACTGATTTCAAATTGCTCAAAGCATAGGACCTAGACTTGGGTAGAAATGTTTCTAAAGGTTTAAATTAATTTTCCTTTCCATTTTATGCTGTATATGATGAGAATGGGAATTTTTTCTTCATTTTTATGTGCCTGCACAAAAGAGGATGTATTATGTGATGGCGGTTTCCGTTCGTCTGTCCATTCCCTGTGTACGTATATCTGGGACAGTTTTTGTCTGGATCGCACCGCGTAGCGGTGTCGAACCAGACTATGCTGCCACTCATGAAATATCTGAAAATGTGTACGTGCACTATATGGCAATGACCCTGTGTTGACCTGTACAACCCTCACAATTAGCCACGGCATTCAGCAATTGCCGGGGTATATGCTGTGGTTTTATTAGTTCACCTCAGCAATTTTCAACATGGCATTACATGGGAGTTATTTTTATGCTACAGGATTTTTGCTAAGGAGAATTTTCTTAATTGAGAGGGCTGCCTGTAACAATCCGCCAGTGATTTGCACTTTGTATTTGTGTCATATATCCAGGAAATGAAGGAAAAAAACAGTCGTGATCGTTTCATGGTAACAAGAAATAAAACGAAATCTGAATTTGAGGGTATTTCATAATCCATTCTTCGCACAGGTGTTGCTTGAATCCCTGGACTATTTTTTTGTTCTTTGCATTGTCTCTTTCTGCAAAATCGGCAAAACCCGGTTCTCAGTGTCCACTATGAGCTTACCACTTGCACTGCAACAACAACAATTGGGCTGTACTTGCTCATGCCAGCGATGTGCTGTCACCGTAGACTGTTGTAAATGTAAATTCATGACCTGGTAACATGGTAAGCTGCCCGCCTCGTGGTGTTTGTCGTCTCTGCGGTTTTGCCTCATTGAAAACAGCAGCCTAACTTTGCGGTAAGACCTCATGATCACGTATTTATGCCTGGTGTTAATAGTGGATGACAGTTCGTATTTTTTTGTAGACAACGATAGCGCTGGAGAGAAAATTTGTGCGAAAATTCCTGTTGCTGTTGCTCCACTATCATATATAATTTAGTTTGAAAAGTTTGAACAACAGCAACAACAAATAATTTCGAAAGCGAAGCAGTCTGACTTTGTGCTAATAAATAATGATTAGGGTATGGCCTAAACCTACAGCTAAACGATGTTAAGTAGATCCTGATTTGTTTGCAGAAAATTGATAACTTGAAAATTGAAAACGTATAGTGCCTGGGTTGCAAAAATTTTAACAACAACAATGCTCTCATTATATCAGGGTTACACCTACCGGTACAGTATGGTAATCAAATACCCTTCAATCATCTTGATTCATCTGCATTAGTTTAGTAATATCAATTAATTTTATAGGTCAGTTTTACCAAAGTTTTTTTGTCCCCCGCCACAATGCGGCCGGGGACTTTAAAATGGTTCTTGCTTCTTTGTGTCTGTGGATGTCTGTGTACGTCCGTGCATGCCTGTTCAAATTTTCCGCAAGTGATAACTTCCTAGCGCTTTGTTGGATTGTTCCGAAATTCGGCATACACATTCCTTGCGACAAGACGCCAGTTGGTATTGCATTTCAGCAACATCTGCGTGAAGGTGGTGCCACTGGGTCAAAATGGGTCTTGCTTCTTTGTGTCCAAAATTGAAATAAAAATCGTTTTGGACACTCCTGGAATTGTTCTTTCATTTGCAATATACGTTTATCAAAGGTTGTCTATCAAGGTTCGCACACTCCTTGAAACTCCTTGAAAATCCTGGAAAAATGAAAATGTAATTTCCAGTACTGGAAAATCCTGGAAAAACAAGATTACTCCTTCAAACTCCTGGAAAATTAACATTTGTGGTTTCCCTATATAGATATAAAACTGAACGCAGTCATCGAATGTTTCTTCAAAAGTTCACGAGTTCGTCGCCGTAAATGGTATGAAAAAAGAAAAAAAGAAAAAAAAAGAAGAAAAAAAAAGAGATCTAACATTCGTTGCCAAATCAAATAGCCTTCGAGCCTCAGCACAGAAAAAGGCAGGAGAGCTTCAATGAGTTCAGAAAGAACTGGATGAAAATCTACTGAAACTGAAGTCCATGTAGTCCAAATTGAAGTCCAAATTCATTTCTATAAGACAGTTGTAGACAAATGTCTCTGTCACAGTTGTTGAATTCTCGAAAGAACAATTGGACACTGCAAATGGATACCATTTTGCTTTTAAAAAAAATGAATAAACTCCTTTATTTCTTCGAGTCAGTCGAACAATGTTCTTCAAGCGTAAAAAAAATACATTATGATGTAGAATTCTATACAGGGACTCCTGGAATCTGGTAAATAACTCCTGGAAAACTCCTGGAATTTTAAGTGTTCTGAGTTGTGCACACCCTGTCTATTCCTTTAAGAATTTTCACAAGTGATAACGTCCAATCGCTTCGTCGGATTCTCCCAAAATTCGGCATACGCATATTAACAGTGGCCTATGAAGCTATAATTATGCAATATTTAAACACAATTAAAAAGAAAAATTGAAAATAGATTGATTGAACACTGAAAAGAAGTTTAATGGTTTGGTAATGGTTAAGAACATTAGAGAGGAGTTCACCATATGGTACCTGTACAGGTATTGATTATGCTGTAATATACCATGTGGGCTGTATATAAGTAACCAGCAATAATATAGTGTTGGTGAGATCAAAAGAATGTATAATGGGATTACTGGACTTCTAAGAGATTAAACACAGTTGCAATTGATTTCATGAACTCATGTTACTGGAAGATAGCAACATCATGCAGGGTTTCTGGGGATTATTTTGCTTGGCTGGCTAAGTTTTGAACTTAATCATCAACTCCTGTAAATCAGTGTCCCCAGTGTGAGTTTCTCACCTGCCCTCTAGCTGCTTCTATATCGGTGCCTTGTAACTGGAGCATATCTATGAAACATGAACTTGTACTCCACAAGGAACATGATAATCCAAGCAAGATGGAAATACTCTGTTAAAAGAAGAAAATTGTGTTTGTCCCGCCAACTGACATTAACTTTTAACATTCAAATTTGACCAGTTCTGTTTGGGACAGAGTTATTTGTGTTTTATAGGAATTTCTTTTGTGTAGAATCACAGGTCAACATCCTGAAATTTGACATTGAACATTGATGGACATGCAATCAGATTAAAATCAGATTTAAATAAAAAGGCTCTCCATCTTACATGTCCCTGATTTACAGGTAAGATCTGGAAGCAAGGCCCAGTATCCCCTGTTCAAAAACCTAGCTACTGGCAGATCGAGGTCATGCGTCTGGCCTGTCTCAGGTTGCAGCGAGAGGATGGCAAGTGTACAGCATTTGTAAAACTCATCTGACTTCCCATATATTTTAACTTAATGTTTCATCAGATATATGTTCTTTCTCTATAGAAACCATGATCAATGATATTTGGGTAGCATTAATAGAATTTAGTTCTCTGTTCATAATATTATGAGGTTAATCTGTCATCCCCATGCAGTTGTGACCTGAGCTTGACATTTCAGCCATACATCCCTAAATTGTGGAGAATCTAGACCTATGATTGGTCAGTACACAGAAATGGGGGTGTTGGTCCCACATCTACATCAGTGAACTTAAAAGATGGGAAGCTTTTTTTGTAGATCTGGTTTTAATCGGATTGATGGACATGTGTATCTTACCTTCTTGTTTGATTGCACAAACATGTGTATGGTAATTCCCCTAATAATTTGATCACAGGAAGTGCAGCAAAAATCAGTTATATAGATCTGGAGATATTCTCTATGGCACTACATGTAGCTAAAAAGTGTCACATTTTGTCATTATATGACTTTTCTTCACTTTGAATGAAGAATGGGAATGTTTGAATAACAGAGTTGAAAAGTGAACTTTCTGTGATTGAATCATTAGGGGAATTACTGTAGATGTAATTTATGCCATGGCAGAATTTTCTGAACGTCACTGGCTGTAGTTGGTTGTCAAATCCTTGGTTGTGATAAGTAATTCTGCACATTAAGAGTGTGACTGAGAGTGTTCCAGAGAAGGAAGTTCAATAATATCCCGATTGTTGTGTTGGAGGAGAGGAAAGGCAGATATATTGTTTATGTATCGTTGCCAACAATATATCACTGACAGTCGCTGTGTATTTTAGCAGGTGCAAATGAAGAGTAAAAAACCAGGAGGAACATGCTGAGTTAGGAAATATGAAACTGAAAGTCTAGCTTTTCCTGTATTTTTCTCCTTACCGTTGATGTTGATGTTACAGTTTAGAAAACATCTGTGTTCATGGGCTGACATGGTACCTGTACATCAATACACAGTCCAGTAGTGTACATTGATCAGTTACAGAACGAGTGTTACTTTATCAGTGTCAGACTCAAACTGTGGTTGAGATATAAAAGATGTGTTTGCAATGTTTATTGTGCAGATGTATTGAGATGCATAAGGTTCTGGTCTTTGGTTCAATAAGTTCTTATTCAACATTTTACGGTAATGAAGCTAATTGTTGTTTCAAAAAAAAAAAAAAAGTAACAAAAATTAGATTTTGTTAAAAACTAACATAATGAAGTTTCAGACTGTGATAGTTACGATCTTTGTTTCTAAATAATTGTGAATGACTTTAGAACCTGTAGTTACATCCGAATCCATGTATGCACACACTTACACCCTACTCTCCGGTCTCCAACATCTGAAATGTTGGGCCAACTTGAGTGCCTGTACTGTATAAACAATAGCTCATGATATATACAAAACCTGGCCCACCAAAAGTGCATGTACGTCAGCTTATTGGTGGTTTTTGCTACGATCCCACTTCTATATGATTTGTCTATTACACATGTTCGGAGGCCACATGTTATAGCTCTAGTATATGTATAACAAATCATGCTTTTACTTACACCCCAGATATTTTTACACATCCTGATGTGGAGTGGGTAATTTTACAGCACGATAAGCGGGCATACAAGTTACAGTCATGTATGAAAACAGCTGTTAGTAGTTCACTTGGTTCAAGATACTCCATCCAGCAGGGATTGTAATATACATGTGGTAAAATTGCTAACACCTTCATATACAGGTATACTTCATCATGCACATATAGGCTACTGATTGTCTTGGATTAATAATTGGAAATCTGACTTTGTTTCTTTGATTCCTCATGCATTACCACCCCCAGACATTTTTAGCATGAATAGAGTCCGAGTACAAGCAAACTGACCCATTTCATCTCCAGGGATGCATCCTCACCCACTGGACCTGTTCGTTTCCAATATCTGCTTATCATAAAGAGATCACATTGAATTTATCAAGATGGAACCTTTCAAATGAGATAAATCTGTGAGCAAACCTGGAGAAATTGTCCTATATACCAAAAATTTATCGTGACCAATAGTGAAGATTCCATTTGTCGGAACTTTGCAATTTTTTTCATTTTTACATGTCCCTTTCAATCTTAAATGTTTCAAGTGGATTTTGGTTAGATTTTGACTAGTTTGACTGATTCGTTTGAAAGAATTACACTGAACAGCGTACATGTACATTGAAACATGAAGCCTACTAGACAGTTTAGTAGGCTCCATGATAGAAATAAGACCCCTTATTGACAATATTCAGTTGACAGTACTCTGACAAGGCACCTCAGGACATGGTATGCATGCACTCCTTCCTGCAGTATTTACAATTATATCCAGGTGAAAAACTCAAGCATTGAACTTAATGATCCTTGAAACTTTGCAGTAACATTTCTACTTCAAGACCAGAATGGTGTCTGCCTCCATTCAAGAAATTACAAGAAAAGTTGAACACAGAGAGATTTGAACTGCACTTTAGGATTTTATTGACCGAGTTCTTGCCTTTCCAAGTCTTTATATTGACAAGGTCCACATGTGCATACTGCTCCATTGTATGTGGGAGTTAGACTGCCTGTTGACTGTAGTTGTTGATATTGTACACAGCCCTGTCTGTATCAAGGGCTTTTGTAGATGTTCTGCTGGTTGCTGGTTTACAACTTTATATTGTAAGTGTTATTGTCCCCCAGTGGCCAGTGAATGTGTAATAGCAGACCATTATTACCAATGACTCACTCCCTCACTCATACTCATAGGCTGGTCTTCTAGCTGGGACTTCCAACAAGTTGGCATTTGATGGTATGCCAGTTCAACCCCCCTACTTGTGTCCTGTCAGAAGTGTGTATATGTGTGGAGAGCTTAACTGTGACTGGCCTCTACCTCACACTGAGTGAGAGGAAAAGAGAGAGAGAGAGAGAGAGAGAGAAGGGGAGAATTCTGTGTTTACAGTCTCTCACTGCTCCCATAACTTACAATTCATGGTATTTATATCCACTTCTGGGGCATTCATCAGAGCTGACTGAGACTGAACAGGCCAACTCTATATGGAATCTCATATGCACTAGAGAAGCTGCAAGTTCACTCTAGACACAGGATAATATATGCATGGAATACTGGATTTACCTGCTGGGAATTTACTGTTGATCCCCAAGGACATTGGTGTTTACCGTATTTGTGATGTTGGTTTGGGCAGAAACTTAATTTGGTGAGTAACCCGTGCTAACTGAGTATGCTTATTGAACCTCCAGAATACCATTTATACAGGATGCTATCATCATAATTGTAGGCCTAACATCCCGTATATATGTGTTTGTACTAACATGTAGATATCACATGGACGATGATGAAGCGATGTCACCACCCAGCATCTCTGTATGAAATTAACATGGATATTTCAGCTTTTCTTATAAAATATTGTACACTGTGTCGTGTGAAGTTAACATAAGATACATGTATTTCAGGTTTTCTTAAAATACTTTGTTTCCAAATATGTAATGTAATTTGAGAATTTTTATGACATGTGCTTTCAAACAGATAAGCAGGCTACCCTGTGATGGTTGAACCAAAACAAATCTAATGTTTTCAATGTCACCATATCTGCCCTGATATTACATCAAAATTTGATTTGGTTCGAGATGCCATATTTTAGATAAATTAAAAAATGCATGCTAAAATGTATACGAAAAAGCCAAACACAGATAAAACTCGAATTTCAAACATCTGTCTGCTGTTAAATGTCACTCTTGACTCTTGAGCGTTAACAGAATAAAACTTGAGTATTGACTCCGTATGAACACCGCTTTTTACATGTATGCCGAATTAAGAATTCGTTTTTGTCTGTACTACTGCAATGTCTAAGGAAGTTAGGCATTGTACAATGTATGTTACCGTAATTACTCCTTTCCCATTTCATTTTTTGCTGCATTTGATCTGAATGTCAGTTTTTTCGTCATACATGTATTTTCTTGCATATCAATTTAGCAAAATTATGATTTTGTTCTTTTGGTGGTTGAAGAAAACCGCAGTCAAACAAAGTCGTTTTTGGTAATTCTTATTTTCATAAGATTAATACAGTGACTGGTGGCATTTTTACAAAATTCAATGAAAATACCATAAAATTTCCATGAGTGAATGTTTCACACCTTGGTGACTGGCACATACACGTATGAAGCAGTCTAGACACAGGATAGGACCAGGAATGTGCTTCCATTAAACTACAAGTCTTATTCTTGATCTCTAACCTCTCCTCTGTTGTATCATGGATACACGTAATGAATTCTTCAGCTCACCTTGTCATCTGTGAATCTGGCCTGAGGCTGTGTCTTACATAATATCACAAAGGTCTTTGTTTACATGATGATCTGAGGACATGTGCCTTCAAGATCAATGACATTTGTGCCAATACCTACTTGAACAGGTAATTGTTTTGTGTTACAATGCCTACTTGTACAGGTAATTGTTCCATGTGACATGCCTACTTATACAGGTAATTGTTCTGTGTGACTTGCCTACTTGTATGGGTAACATGCCTACGTGTACAGTTGATTGTTCTGCAAGTGACATGCCTATTTGTGCGGGTAATTGTTCTATGTTACCATATCTATTTGTACGGGTAATTGTTTCATGTGACATACCTACTTTACAGGTAATTGCATGTTTGACATGCCTACTTGTATGGCTAACCTGCCTAGTTATACAGGTAATTGTTCTGTGACATGCCTACTTGTAAGGGGGTAACATGCCTACTTCTACAGGTAATTGTTCTGTGTGACTGCCTACATGTGCAGGTATTTATTCCATGTGAGATGCCTACTTATACAGGTAATTGTTCTGTGTGACATGCCTACTTGTACAGGTAATTGTATTGTTTGACATGCCTACTTGTATGGGTAACCTGCCTACTTATACAGGTAATTGTTCTGTGACATGCCTACTTATATGGGTAACATGCCTACTTGTAAAGGTAATTGTTCTGTGTGACATGCCTACTTGTATGGGTAACATGCCTACTTGTACAGGTAATTTTTCTGTGTGACAATGCCTACTTGTACAGATATTTGTTCTACGTGAGATGCCTACTTGTACAGGTAATTGTTCTGTGTGACAGTACCTACTTGTACAGGTAATTGTTCTGTTTCACATGCCTACTTGTACAGGTAATTGTTCTGTGTGACTTGCCTACTTGTACAGGTAATTGTGAATTGTGTGTGACCTGCTTGTACAGGAGTCCGGTAATTGTACTGTGTGACATGCCTACTTGTAGAGGTAATTATTCTGTGTGACATACCTGCTTGTACAGGAGTCACATAATTGTACTGTGTGACATGCCTACTTCAACTTGTAGAGGTAATTATTCGGTGTGACATGCCTACTTGTACAGGTATTTGTTCTATGTGAGATGCCTATTTGTACAGGTAATTGTTTTGTGACAATGCCTAATTGTGATTGTACAGATAATTGTTTTGTGTGACGTGCCTACTTGTTATTGTACAGATAAATGTTCTGTGTGACATGCCTACTTGTACTGGTATTTGTTCTGTATGACTATGCTTACTTGAACAGGTAATTTTTCTGTGTGACATGCCTACTATGCAGGATATCTACATATATTTTGTAAGAAAGTTCCAACATTTTGGGGATGTTTTTATCCCCAGGTTGATGCTTGCTAGTGGAGTATGGAATGTCAACTCCGACTTCCAGACTAGAATTATTTCAGTTCATATTCTGAAATATCAACATAAAGTAGACAAGTTTCACATATAGATATACATGTACTTATAGCAACATTTGGTTAGACATTGTAACATTAGCAACATTTGCAATGTCTCCATTCTACATGTAACTTCAAAATTCAGATGAAATAGTCAAGGATACTCATTTATTTGCACCTTGATTTATGATAAAAAAATAACACATTACAATGCATGTTCGGCATATTCCAAAGCTATGTTTTTTTACTTTTGCATTTTGCTTAAGACAGACAAATATGGAACAAATTGGTACAGATTAAAACATGAACTCCGCCCCAAAAACAATTTGATTTGGTGTATCTCCATCCATAGCCACCCCTGCCCCAATTGAAGTTGAGTGGGGAAACTGTTACCCTTGAGACCTCTGCTCCAGTTAGGAACATTTGAGGAGAGGGAGGATGGATGAATGGATACATGAACTTGGGCAATCCTTGGCGCAGCAAATTGGAGCACAAACCCTGGAGCGACTAACAGAAGTTATCTAAGTTTATGAGGAAGTGATCACTCTGTGGGTTTCCTGATACTTTTCTAAGAGTGGGTCTTCAGAACTTGTAGTTTGTTGTCTGCAATAAGTGAACACATCCTGCACACAATGTAAATTACAATAGTGACCATGTCCGCTAAGTGCTGGTGTATTTCGATTAACGGAAGGATACAGTCAAAAGTATGGGGGCGTTGAGACTGTATTAGAAAAGGAAGTTATTTCATATTCTGGTATATAATTACATATATTTGCAATTTTGTGGTCTGACGATTTATTTAAAGAGGTTGGGAAAGTACAGCAGATGTGTATGAATGGTAGTACAGTTCTCAGGCTTGACAGAATGAATCATTTACATAATACCTACAATGTGATCCAGGTAAATATGATCATTTTGTACATTGTTTATATTGTACATATTATTTCTACCTACCTTACCACTGTATATATGTCTTTCCCTACACCAATGAGTGGGACAATACGTGTTGATCGATCAAACACCGCCCCCCCTCTAGTATCTCAAGCATAAGAGAACAAACAGCATTTTGGGAATATAGCACCATGTGATTTTGTCTTAGCACCCAGGGGTTATTCTTGACAAAAGTTTTTCATCTACTCAATTTCTGAATTCAATAAAACTCAATTTTTTTCGCGCGCCTTCGGCGCGCTAAATAATGCCTAAAACTCAATTTTCCCCGATTTTCATCGAATGAAGTATGAAAACTCAATTTTTCCCAATTTTCATCGAATGAAGTGCGAAAACTCAATTTTTAGTGCCTTTTCATCTTAGAAATAGGAATAGCATGCAAAAAAAATACATGCAATACCCAAAAAAAAAGAGATTGTGTACGGGCGTTTCAGAGGTATATTTCTTCCAGTGTAAATCTAAATGATGAAAAATTCTTCTGTGCTTGAAAACAGCTGATGCATACACAGGTTTGCAGTATGCATCTCAAATGTCAGTTGTATGGCCAACATTTTGGTTGGCTTTCAGAAAAATGAAAATAAAATGCGCCCTCCATCACGTTTTTTTTCACCCCCTCTACAACATTGTGTTGTTGTTGTTGCGCAGCAATACCGAACCGACGTGTTGTGAAAATCAAAGTTCTTGTCTCGCATTTTCGATTACATAATCTATTACAAAATCTATTCATGGAGACACTTTACATTTCTTGACATCTGGCAGCTCTACATATATCATCCCGCCTACTTTCACTTTCAGCGAGGTGCAAATGCCTGCGTCTGACTCTCCCCATTTACTGGAGTTTATTATTGATCATCGACGAGGAGTCAACTGTATGAATGTCTCCATGCATAGATCTTTATTCAGTTCTTTATTTTTCTAAGTTCAGTTTTTCAGCATTTTAACTGTTACGCTGCGGCGAGTCGTTCAAACGGCTATCGTCTTTCTATACGAAAAATGCGACGAGCCTTTGTTTCTGCCAATGCGAGTACAGCGATGTACCATTCTGAAATCGCTTTTTTCAAATTTACCAAGCATGAAACTCGATAAAAACCATACATATATTGTTGGCTAAGCCTGATTTGATTTCTTGAATGTAAACTTGATATTCTGTCTCAGAATAACGAAGTCGGGAGGAAGAAATAAAAATGAAAAATAAAAAAAAACCACCAACGGAGATTTCCATAAAACGCTGTCGAGAAGCCGCCCAGAAAATATAAAATACTCACAGAAAACCCCTTCAAAATATATGATTCTTTGGTATAGTTGAAGTACAGAAGCTCAGTTTATATTTCCAAAGTGCGGGTTTCGATTAAATCCGCTAAACAAACTTTATTTTCAAATTTTTTCGAGCTTCTGCGCCACGTAATTTCGTTGCGATGAGATAAAAATGGCGTTTCCCTCAGATCAGCTTGACCCAGTTGAAGGGCTATGGCCAATGAGCGCTTCGATGTAGGTCACGTTACCCCGCTTGTCCAATAAGGTAACCGATACAGGATCGGCTGTTACCGTTACTAGAGAAACGGGAAAACACCCCTTGCAGTTTTTCGATGTTATCGTCTGTTTGATTGGCCATCGGTCGAAATCACGCATTCAATCAGAAACTACAAGGAATTCCCTTTCCAATGAAACGTCATACGCCCGCATGCAAAGTGGAACAAAACGTAGGCTGTGCGTATAACAACAACAACGCACACATCGCTCTTCCACCACGTGAGTGCAGTCTTTTCTTTCTTCTCGCGAGCTGTATTATCTTTGCATTTCGTTACAGAAACTCAATTTTATTGAAGGAAACTCAATTTTTTCGCGCGCCTACGGCGCGCGAATGTCCGAAAAATAAAATACTCAATTTTTTCATGAAAACTCAATTTCCAAAAAAACGTCAAAACTCAATTCTTATTTGTTTTTCATCGGGGTTACCCCGATGAAAAACTGTCAAGAAAAACCCCTGGCACCAGTGAAAAATAGCAATCAAGTTAAGAGTGGATTTACAGATAAACAACAACAACATGATACATATCTATATTGTTATTCATTGTAGTTTTTCTTTGCCAATGTATTGTTGAAGGTGCAAAGTAAAACAAAGTTGGTCAACAATCATGTTTTCAATTCGGTTTTGCTAATTCAGTGGAATCAACATAAGTTAAGGAAATACTGAAGTGGTCATGAACCACAAACACTACAAATCTAAGTTACATGGCTATTTTTATGCTAAGGTGTACAAATAGTTTTATGGACTTCTGGTATGACAAGAGTTCAAATCCCATTTTCAAATAAGCAGTAATTTCTGGTGAAGGATCAACAGAGAGACCTTTGCTGTATGCAAAATTAATAGAAAACATGAAGGAGATGTTTGCACTTATAGGCAAGGAACTGGGGAGTACATTATAAAAGTCATTACTTATTTAATATACTAATAAATAAACACATAATTAGTTGGACTAACACATGACAGACAACATGTTGGACAAACATTGACAGTGATTGACAGACAATCATATTGTATTTACAAGCGAGCTAGGTCTCTGTGCCGATGGATATCTATGCATTTTCCTACGAAGTAGGCTACAGATCGCAAATTGTCCGGTAATGAGTCAGTCAGTCAGTCAGTCAGTCAGTCCATCCGAATCCTTTCGTCGGCAAAATAAGGAGAACCGTTGACATTAGAACCTTGATTTTTGGCATGAACGTGCATTAGGGCATTGTTACGAGCAAGTTCTGAGTTGACCGAATTCTGATTAAAATTTGATTTATAATTATTTTTTTTTATTATTTATTGATGGCTCAGCGAGTACACTGTCATGCCCATCGGGAAGCCTTGGCTGTATGTTTCACTGTATATATAACACAGTACAAAATCTGGTGGGATATGCCATCCGTAATTGTTTTTATGAAATAGGAAATGCTAATTTTCCATCATTTGTTAGTGCATTTATCTACACTGCTATTACCAGGCAACTTGCCATTCCTAATACACACAATTCAGTATATTGTTATAGATATATGTAAACTGTGGCCTTTAACGTGTATCCTATTTCACATCCAAACATTTCATCACAGACCAAATCATGCAGGCTTCAAATTTAGGTCAAATTGCCACTGATGATGAAATATCCTACATCAACCAATTAAGTCAGCCTGAAGCAATAACCCAGCAGAACATAGAAAGATCTGGTATCATCCTTCAGATTAGCCTGTGAGTAACAATGATAAAATTTACTGAGGGTGAAACAAAGCTGTCCTGCAAGCCACCCAAGGAATTTATCAGCTTGTGTTGGGACATTTTGTTGGTATCATGTAAGTTGTTTAGTAGTTTACTCATTCAAATCTCCATACCATATTTTCTGTTATTCAACAGACAAATTTCTTTACTGGTTTTAATTGTTTAAGTTTTACTGGGTTTCAACTGCTACAGATAGTAACATAGTACTGATACTGTAGAAATGGGTAGTGTGAATTTAATTATTCCATGTTTAGTACAATTTGTTCACATGAATGGTGGAATGTCTGGACTCTCAAATGAAAGTGTGTTATACATGTATAGCTCAAGCATGTTAGGTTTGAGATAGGCTAAAAATAGGTTGTTCAAGGAGGCTTTGTTTTGCCGCTGCTGTGTGCATTAAGGGTATGGAAACATGATATATGCACCCAGAGCCCTGATCTACAGCTGTATAAAACTCAACATCTGGCATTGACGGCATGTTTAAAGGGTCTTAATTTATTTTCTTTGGGTAGAATTTTAGATAAAGTAACTTTGATTGTACTTCTTGAATATTGACTATATATCACACTGGGATATAATTTTAAACAAAAACATTACATGTGTAATTATGTCTAAATTTTTCTTGTCATTTCAAATTTTGATTCCTTGATTAAGGGATACAGAATCACTGCCACGGAGTGTGTTGGTGTGTCACAGAATCACTGCCACAGAGTGTGTTGGTGTGTCACAGATTCACATCAGCACAGTAACTGGTAAACTATTCATTCAATCCCATCACTTTTAATCTTCAACAAAATATTCAATACTGTTTTAATCGAAAATTTCTGGTGATTTTTGATGAAAATCTCTGGTGATTCTGACTTGGGCTGCATGTGCCCATCTTAAAGGGGAATGTTATCACAATTTTTGAAAGGCTAAAACCAATAAAAAACAGTTCCCTGTGGCCTGCTTTATTTTTTAGAATTATTTTCAAAATTTTAGCGATGATGCAATATCCTGAAATACGGCTCCAAAGTGCCTCATTTTTACCCCCAGTAGATCCGCCCGGCGATTACCCTGTGACGTCACACAGTGAAGCGGCCAGAGTCAAACATGGCGGATAACACAGACAGCGGTACAAGCTCTGACACAGATTCCGATTTCAGCGTTAACCACGTTGAAGACTGTGACGTTGGAGATTATACAGGTCTTGGAACTGAATAGAATGTAGAGGCAGTAAGCGATCATGAAACTAAAGGAGAAGGAGAATCTATCGAGTCATATAGATTTGAGCCATATGTACAAGCGAATCTGGGGTCAAACTGGGTCGTCCTGATGTCAGGCCTGTTTCAAGCCTGTGGCAGGCCGTGTCAGGCTGTGGCAGGCCGGTTTAAATACACTGATTACATGCTTTATACACGAAATTACAACTATCTGTGGATCTTACAATAATATTTATACATTTCTGCTTTTATCTGGCATTTTTTTAGGCATAAATCAGTTATTATAATGCACAGGATCGTAAATTTACTCTTCCGTGCTAAAAAAAACTTCTAAATAATATAGCAAAAAGGAAACTAGGCCGGCTTGGCTTATTGTGGATGTCACTATAATATATATATTCATTTAAAATCTACAGATAATTTGTTATTGTAAGAGCATACTATGTAGTTATTTACGCCTTTATTTTTATATGTGTGTGTTTATTGACATTGTATGGTTCATTATTTTTCATTCTTACGGGACGGACAGATTGTTATACCGTGGCAGGCCGGCTTATTTACATTGCTTACGTGCTTAATTTTATTATGTGTTTGTCAATTATTGTTAGCGATTTGATGTTAAAACGAGAGCTAATCCATACCTGTGGATAAGTTCTCTCAAATGAAAACAAAGTTTAAATTCCAAAGGAAGCTATTTGATGTTGAAACAATAACTAACTCACCTGTGGAGAAGCCCAGTTTATTTCTTTTGGACACCCTATTGCTGAACGCTCGACGTTAAACCTTAATTCTCTCACTCTCCCTCTTGGACACCCTCACATAAAAAATTGTTTGCTTCACACCTTTCTGTTAGTTTCAGTTATTCTTCCGGGTGATCAATTTCAATTTATTGTATCAAAAAAACATAGAATGTATGTGCTCACATGGAGATACAAAAAGACACCAAATAATCAGGATAAGCTGGTGCCAGAAGTGAATTTCCTATATACGGGAATAAGTTGATTAAAAGTACATTGATTATTACAGTTCAGTTAATAGCTGTAAGACGGGGCATATGATGTAGGATTCAGGATTGGCTGTTCGATCACTCCGTGGGACTGATGCAAAATTTCAAGAGTGGAAGATTAAATCTTCGGTAGAGGAGACGATGGAAGCGGTGTGGGCCCAAACATCCAGGGAGATTTACAGTGCTTGTCTGCGGGAACGGGGTGTCGCTTGCCGAGTCCACGAGGTCGGTCGTCCCTGTATAACTCACGCACTCCGGCAGACTGAGGGGTTGTCTATTTTCTCTTTCTGATAAAGATTTATTTGTCTTGATCTTGGAAATAGCTTCTTTCAGCATAGGGGGATATCCACACATTCTTGCCATCTCTGTTGTTGCATAGCTGTCGTCAGTCTAGTGAGCGAAATAAATGCGAGACCATTTCGTTGGCTTTCCCCACGTGTTTTGCACAAATTTCGTCGAATTTCTCCCCGATTTTTTTCCCGTTTGGCCACGGGTGCAACTTGAATCCATCTCCATTCGTGTCGCTACGCCCTCCAACAACACACCGACGAGGTATGATGCCTCCAAAGTACGGTCGAAAAATCGAAAAATATTAGAGCAGATTTTACTTGTTTACGTATGCTGATGCTAATGCTATGGCGGACTGGTTCACTCTGTGACGTCATGGGTCAAAGGTCACCGCTTTGACAGGCTCGTGGTAGGAACGCGTTTAAATCGCCAAATTTACCGTTTTGAAGTTCGGAGATCGGGGGGAAAACTATATAGTCGATTTCTTATAGTATCAAAGTATATATTAACGTTTACATAGGTCCGGCGATAACATTCCCCTTTAACCAGCTGTGATTTTGAAATTTGTCATTAGAACATTCCAATTTGCTATCCAAATGTGGCTTATCAGCCTCATCATTTAAACACACAAAGGTGTCGGCCAAACAAACGTCATCGATGACGTCATCTTTAAGAGACTTTTCAGACTCCTCAGCCAATTTACTCATGGCTCTAATAACTGCACAAGCAGGATATAAACTTTGAATGTCGTCTTCAACTGGATCATGAATCTGATCCAAACAAGGCTTGTCAGTTACAATCGGGTTAACCCCGAACTTATCCGCTCCACAAACCACGAAAGTTCTCGAATATGCATTACATCACCATTTGGCCTAGATATAATTATAATTATGCTCGAGAAAGTTCGAAGCAAATAACCCACGTAAACAAGTTAATGTCAGTTTGACATTCCAGAAGCGTCCTTCGTAAACAATGCTATCAGTCTATATTGTTACGGTCAACCGGTACTTCAATCCCCGAAAGAAATACTCAGTTGATCGGTCAGGATGGCGATTAATTATTTGTCTATCAATCGCCTTTAATTTATCAGTTCTGACACCACCGGTTTTCAACTGGAACGTGCATTTCACCAAATACTCAATAAAGAATGAAGGAAAAATGCTGTTTGAATTCTCAATCAATAACAATATTTTATTCAGCTTGTTTCATCTTGTTCATGACATCAATACCCCAAGATCCATCATTAGATCTAGATCTGTGTAACCTTGAGCACATATAACTGTTAAGAATCTGACTTCTGATGCACCAATTCAATATCCTTTACCACGGTGTATATACAGAAAAAGGAGGTAAAAAGCTCTCATGAGTATAGTTGTTATTTTGTATAATTTCCTGTGTTAGGACAGCTGTAATCTCAAGCTACCCAGAGGTCATCCGGATGTTCATCACATCAAGGGCGACAACTGTGGTCTGGAAGAGCTTCTCAATCACATCAAGGGAGACGGAGACAACTCCTGTGTAGTCCCGAGCTGCTTTGGGTCGGGGTAGGACGACGGACTGTGTAGGCTGATGACGTAATGACTGCACCTTGACTAGGCCCTTGTCAATGCTGACGTATAGATTACATCCAGCTTTATTTTTATCCCCAGCTCTTATCCCGAGCTTCTTTGGTTCGGGGTGGGCGACTGACTGTATGAATTGGTGATGTACTGACTTAGCCCCTTTTCAAGATTAACGTACAGATTCTCTCATGGTTTATTTTTATCCCGAGCTAATATCCCGACCTTCGTTTGATGCATTTACCCCGAGCTCTTATCCCGAGCTTTATTTGTTTTGTTTTCCCCGAGCTAGATCATCTCCGGTAGTTGTATCGCGAGTGTTCTGACCATGGGAGGGGTGCCGCTGGTTCATCCTGTGTTATTTGATCGTGCGGGAGCTTTTATTTGTCTACTCACGGTCTAATCCGTGCCTTGCATCTAATCGCAGTCGGGGTGACTTTACTATGCGTCTGATCGCACTCCTGGGGTGTGGGCTTTCGCCCAAAGCAAAGTGAAGAAATCCCTTCGGTGTTCGCCTATGTATAGCTCGCTGGTGACCTCTGGCTGACCTCTAGTAATTCATAAAGTGCGCCAAAACTCTCGAAACCTCATGAGAACTCTTCGCCTCTAAATCATTTATCTAAAGTTAACGGTCTACAATCTTCAGTGAATATGAATGATCTTCATTGAAGGAAGTTAATTCAATCATTTACAAAAGAGGAAACTCTGCGAAAGTTACTCTAAAATTACGTAAAGTTTGGTGTGAGAGTGAAACCTCGTTATCGATTTCCTCAAAACATGGCGACCATCGGCGAAACTGCTCGCCAAAATGTGTGAATAAACATGGATTTACCAAACAACAGTGAAAGTTATCTCACTACAACAACTGGATAGACATCTAGAACAATCATTTAGTCAATTACAGTAAGTAGCGACAAAAATAGCAATGTAATTATCTTCAAATCGAGCTAAGTCGGTCGCTGTCAAATCTCTGACGAAACTATCATGGCTATAGTCTGTTGCATACAACAACAACAACATACTATATCGCATACAGTAATATCCGAGGACAGACGTTCATCAACAATTACCATTATAACTGAACTGGAAATAATAACAATGGATAAATTTATATTACATCAAAATATCAGATCTTCACACTGTCCCCCGTTTAAATGTTAGCTGTCCTCAGCAACATATAAAGTATTAAATTGAAGTTATCCATGTACATTTAATCATGACAATATTAATTCAGTGTCTTTTATATCTCCTTCAGGTTGGCTTCTCCATGAACATCGCTCATCTGGTCCTCTAACCCTTGGTCAGGATATCTGGTCCTTCTCTGGTCATCCATGGGGTAGTGTCCAGGGAGTGACATCATCTTCATCCATGGTGTATCATCCAAGGAGTGACATTGTCATCTTCATCATCATCCTCATGGGTGTGGATGCGTGTTGTACTCTCATGGTATTGGGCTTCTGGTACCATTAGTCCATCTAATGGTCATCTCAGGGTCTGCGTGTTGGTCTCACCTTCCTCTTGGAGTGAGCTAAAGCCTTCTTCGTCCACTTTAGGACTGCCGTACCCTCATATGGCTTTAATTTGTTGTGATGTACAACTCTCTTTTTACCATCTTCATCCATGTGAATGACGTAACCCAAGTCATTTATCTTCTGGGTGATCAGATATGGTCCACCATAAGGAAGTTTCAGTTTGGTGCTGATTCCCTACTCCCGTTTCTCATGGTAGTACCAAATATAATCTCCTGGAGCTAGGGTTTTCCCATCATAAGTCTTCTTTTGTCGTTTTGCTGCTGATTTTAGTCGTCTTGTAATATCATGTGCATGTTGCAGCTTATCACGGAGTTCATCTACATATTCCCCATAGGATGTCATCTCGTCATCAGTATCTGGAATAGCTGTACCAAATATCACCTCAGCAGGTAGTCTGACTTCTCTTCCAAGCATGAGTAGATTTGGTGTCAACCCTGTACCGTCGTGAGGGGTGGCCCTATAAGCTGCGGCCAAACAACCCAGGAACAGGTCCCAGTCTTCTTGTTCATCTCGCAAGTACGCCCTAATCATGGGCACTAGAGTTCGGTTAAACCGCTCGACTTTGCCATTGCATTGGGGATGTCTTGGCGTCGTTCTTGTTTTCCGGATCTCCAGCAGTTTACAAAGTTCCGAGAATACATCGCCTGTATAGTTCGATCCCTGATCGCTGTGTAAATCTAAAGGACACCTATATCTGCTAATAACCTCATTTAGAATTACCCGAGCACATGTGACTGCTGTCTGATCTGTTATCGGGAAAATTTCCACCCATTAGTGAAATGATCTGTTACAACCATGATGTATTTATTCCCTCGTTCCGTCTCTGGAAAGGGCCCTAAAATATCTGTCGATAGCCTGTCCAGAGGGGCTCCCACCCTCATATCTCCAAGAGGGGCTCTGGGTGACTTGGTCGGGGCTTTGATCGCTCCACAAGTGTCGCAACGGCGAACCCAGTTGTCCACGTCTTCTCGTAATTTCCACCAATGAAATCGCTGCATTGTCTTCTCACGAGTCTTCTTCCGTCCCAGGTGTCCTGCAAGGATGCATACTCTCTCATACTTCTAGGTACCAGGAACTGCCAATGACTGCCAGTTGCATCCTTTCGCACAAATCTTCGGAATAACACCCCATCCTTTACTTCGAGGCTGTCCCATGAATTGCAATAGTGTCGTGAGGCTGGACTCGATGCACATATGTCTGGTACAGACGGTCGTCGACCTACCTCATACCATCTTATAACAGGTCCTATGTCAGGATCCTCCAATCGCTTCTTCCTAAGTGTTGACATAGCATAGCCCTGCATCCATGGCGTCTCAACTGCTTTACGACTCGAGTTCATCTCGGGACGATCTGCATCAGTCTCCCTCAGGTTATGTTCACTGGAAAGACCTGTCTCAGACTGGCCATCAACCCTAACCTTGTTTTGACATGATCGGCATACTCCTTCATTCCCGTCAGAAACCATAAGGTTATTCAAGGTGATGGTACTCAGCAACAGCAACACCATATTCCAAACATACCAGAACACATTACTTCCTAACTTCTGTAGGAAAACAACAGACCCAACACATACCGTGTCAAAAAGGTCAATTGGTGCTCTATTCCTGGAGCTTGCCCTACGCAGTTCATCTTTATCTTCAATATTCTCCACAGATGCACTCTGCAAGTCGGTGGTCCGTTTACGGCACTTCACACAATGTCCGCATCTCAAAGGTTCATCTTCGCATTCACACAGTCTAGGGTTTGGGCATCGAGACAGGGCATCAGCATTTTGGTGGCGCTTCCCAGGTCTGTACTCTATCTCAAAGTCAAAGGCTGATAATACTTCTATCCATCTCGCAATTCGATTCTTCGGCTCCTTCAAACTGAGCAGTCACTTCAGTGCCTGGTGGTCTGTTCGAATCAAGAACTTTCTCCCCAGAAGGTAGTGACGAAAATACTCTGTGAAAAAATTCACAGCCAGTAACTCCTTATCTGTCACACAGTAGTTCTTCTCAGCTTTGTTCAATACACGGCTGGCATATGCGAGGACACGTTCTCTTCCATCTTGGATTTGTGATAGAACTGCACCGATACCGATGTCGCATGCATCAGTATCTAAGATAAATAGGCATTCATCTTTGGGATATCCCATGATATCCGATCCAGTCAGAGCAGTCTTCAGTCCTCTAAATGACTCTTCACAGTTTGATGTCCATTGGAAGGGTGTGTCGTTAACTCGGTTAGTGGATGTACCAGCTTGGAAAAATCTTTTACCCAGCGTCGGTAGTAGCTGCCTAATCCTAAGATACCTCCGACTTCGGTAACATTTCTCGGGGTGGGCCAGGCTACAACCTTCTTCACATTTTCCTCATTTGGCCGAATTCCATCACCAGAAATAATATGTCCAAGAAACTCGACTTCCTTCTTCATCAACTGGCATTTAATCGGCTTCAGTTTTAGCTTCGCCAGCTTGATGATCAAACGTATGGCCAAAAATCACCACATCATCGAGGTACAAGAGACAGGAAACCCACTGGAGTCCAGATAAAGCAAGTTCGATGCAACGCTGAAACGTACCTGGACTATTGCACAGCCCGAAGGGCATTTTTGTGTACTCCCAGAGGCCAAATTTTGTTAAAAAACGCGGTTTTGGGGATGCCTTCCTTCTTAATAGGAACTTGATTGTAGGCTGAGGTAAGATCAAGGGTGGAGAACCATGTTGCACCTTCAATTGCGTCAAGGCAGTCTTGAATTCTGGGCAGTGAAAAGGCATATTTACGGGTTACCAGGTTAAGGCGGCGAAAATCTACACATGGCCTCACTGAACCACACTTCTTCCTGACCAACACGATGGGTGAAGCCCAGGGTGATGTCGATGGTCGAATAGATCCCTGTTTCTGAAGGTTCTCTAATGCCTTCTTATCTTCTCCAGCAAACGCCATGGGTAATCGTCTCGGTGGTTGCTTGATAGGTTTTGCATCACCTGTATCTATGGCATGTTCCACCAAATCGGTACACCCCAGGTCAAATTCGTCTTTAGAAAATACTTCTCTATAGTCTCTCAGCACATCAGCAACAACATCATGTTTGGCTGGGTCGAGCCCGTGTACCGTCTCAATATACAAATCTCTAAGGTGTGTCGGTATGTTCACTTTCTCACTACTCTTAGGTCGGGATACATCTGAGGCTTGGCGTGTGATTTCGGGTATGGGGTTATGTACTTGCATTCTTCGGACTGCCTCAAAGTTATCTTTTTCAGAACCTTCTTCCATATCCAGGAGGATCTTGATATCAGAATCCACGGATTCTGCATATCCTACACATGTTTGACGTTTAATGACCCTGGGCTCTGGGAAAGGGTTCAGTACTCTGACCCGGATATTTCTGGTATTCTCGACATCAACGAAACATGGCGCTGTAACAAGTGAATGTTTCTCCGTAAACTTTGGTGAACCTTCAATTAACAGCTCTGTTGTCCCATCTTCCATATTTACCTTGTGGACTTCTGCATTGATAATCACCTCACTTATCCCCGGAATATTGGTATCATCTGCCGCTAGTACCCTCCTTTTCCCGCCTTTCTTAACTCGGGGCGCTGGGACTCAGGAATTCGAAAAAATATTCTATCAGAAACGATAGTCTTTGTGGCACCTGTATCCACGGTGTAGGTAACATCTACGCCATTTAAGGTTCCCTGGATGTATACGCCATCATATTTTGGAATTTCTCGTCTCACTGATTCAGGAGGATTATTGGAAATATCATGAGGTATACATGTAGTTTTTGTTTCCATAGAAATATCGCCTTGGCCATCGAGATGAGGGACCGTCCCCCGGCCTACTAAGCCGATCCCTTGTAGTGTGTCTGCTCAGTCACATTAGTGTTATTCGTCTGTGGCTCAGTAGTCCTAACAAAGCTAGAATATCCGGTCCGAGGAATGAAATTCTGGGCCCTGAGACTCATCTGCCTTCTGGGATAAACATTATTCGGGCAAACTCTGGCAAAATGATTTTCTGCGCCACATCGATAACAACCCGTGAATTTTGCTCTGGCTGGTTCCGAAACATTCCCAGGATTCATGCTGGAACTAGTTTGTTGAGGAAAATTTCTGTGGGGAAAATGACTATGTGGCCGTTGCTCGAGTTTCTCCATCATTTCCATTATTTTGTTGAACTCGTCCCGTAAGCCTTTAACCTGGCTCACCATTTCATCATTATTAGTATCAGTAAACTTCTTATTTCCGCCTTTCTTGGCATCTGGTTTTCTGTCCTTCACAGATGAGGTTTGCTTGGCCCGTTCATCTAACTGCACACTGATATCATCTAAAATTTCCTGTCCGTCAGCCCCATACTTAACAGAGCGGGTGGGGTTCTTCGAACTACTTCCACTTCTCCTCTGTGTTGCCAGGAAGTTGACGACTTCATACACTGCCTCATCTATGTCCATTGTCTCCTTTACATATTCCACATGAAAACATGCATTTTCATCATGCAGACCATCTAGGAATCTTATGAGTAAATCTTCACGTCTGGTCGTGTGGTTCCTGTTAGCATAGGCCTTATCGTATAAACGTATTCAGTTCAGCGGCATAATCTTCAACTTTCTCTCCATTTCTCTGAGCTCTGTTGCTAAAAGCAGCTCCGAATGTTTTCGGTGTTTCTATCCTTCTAAATCTGTGTCCCAATTCATCGATAAGAGATTCGTAGTTACCCCGAACTGATTTGGATAGCTGGCCATACACAAACTCTCCTGCCCTGCCTTGAAGTCTGGGTAAAAGTTCAGCCAGTTTCTCATCTTTAGTCCAGCCTCTGATTTTAGCGACATCTTTAAATCGGTTATGCCACACTTCCCATTTCCCAGCCCCGGTAAATGATGGAAGGTTCGCATTTGATTGTCGGGGTACTGCCCATCTAGACCGTTCTTTACTGCTTCGTGTAGTTTGACTGTTGTCGGAATCATTATCACTACTAGAGCTGCTGCTGGTGGGAGGAGGGGTGATTTTTCTTCGGCTGGACGTTTGAATAATTTTTTCTTTGCTTCCAGTACTCGGTCTAGTCTTAGAAACTGGTCTGTCATGACAAATCTGACTGCCGGACTGGTCACCCGGGCTGCAAATAGGAGGTAGATTACGGGGTAGTTCAATGCTAGAAATAGCTTCTGTTACAGCACCTTTGATAATGGAGGCTACATCCTGCATCGTTCCACGAAGTACATCTCCAATAATCTCTGACACCTCTTTCGTCAGATCGCCTCTTTGTTTATCAGCTCCAGGCGTATCACCAGTCATAAGATTATCAACAGCATTTTTCTCTATTGCCCCATCTAGATTTGTTACATCACCTCGTCTGGATTCTGGGGGTTGCTGTATATGTGCACCAGCAAATTCGGCTTCACTCGCTGTATCATCTTCAGTTGATTGGGCATCAGATTTCCCCCCACGTCTACTTCGTCTCGGGCCAGGTGTTTTGAATAATTCGCCAATATCCATATTCTCTGGCCTGGGTAATTTCTCCATTCAGATTATAAATCTATGGCTTGGGTAGAAATCTCATAAATCTCCGGGCTGGGTACGTATCTCTGGATTCAATGTATGTAATGAATCCCACTTCTCGGACATCAAAAATGTTACGGTCAACCGGTACTTCAATCCCCGAAAGAAATACTTAGTTGATCGGTCAGGATGGCGATTAATTATTTGTCTATCAATCACCTTTAATTTATCAGTTCTGACACCACCGGTTTTCAACTGGAACGTGCATTTCACCAAATACACAATAAAGAATAAAGGAAAAATGCTGTTTGAATTCTCAATCAATAACAATATTTTATTCAGCTTGTTTCATCTTGTTCATGACATCAATACCCCAAGATCCATCATTAGATCTACATCTGTGTAACCTTGAGCACATATAACTGTTAAGAATCTGACTTCTGATGCACCAATTCAATATCCTTTACCACGGTGTATATACAGAAAAAGGAGGTAAAAACTCTCATGAGAATAGTTGTTATTTTGTATAATTTCCTGTGTTAGGACAGCTGTAATCTCAAGCTACCCAGAGGTCATCTGGCTTGGGATGGTTCATCACATCAAGGCCGACAACTGTGGTCTGGAAGAGCTTCTCAATCACATCAAGGGAGACGGAGACAACTCCTGTGTAGTCCCGAGCTGCTTTGGGTCGGGGTAGGACGACGGACTGTGTAGGCTGATGACGTAATGACTGCACCTTGACTAGGCCCTTGTCAATGCTGACGTATAGATTACATCCAGCTTTATTTTTATCCCCAGCTCTTATCCCGAGCTTCTTTGGTTCGGGGTGGGCGACTGACTGTATGAATTGGTGATGTACTGACTTAGCCCCTTTTCAAGATTAACGTACAGATTCTCTCATGGTTTATTTTTATCCCGAGCTAATATCCCGACCTTCGTTTGATGCATTTACCCCGAGCTCTTATCCCGAGTTTTATTTGTTTTGTTTTCCCCGAGCTACATCATCTCCGGTAGTTGTATCCCGAGTGTTCTGACCATGGGAGGAGTGCCACTGGTTCATCCTGTGTTATTTGATCGTGCGGGAGCTTTTATTTGTCTACTCACGGTCTAATCCGTGCCTTGCGTCTAATCGCAGTCGTGGTGACTTTACTATGCGTCTGATCGCACTCCTGGGGTGTGGGCTTTCGCCCAAAGCAAAGTGAAGAAATCCCTTCGGTGTTCGCCTATTTATAGCTCGCTGGTGACCTCTGGCTGACCTCTAGTAATTCATAAAGTGCGCCAAAACTCTCGAAACCTCATGAGAACTCTTCGCCTCTAAATCATTTATCTAAAGTTAACGGTCTACAATCTTCAGTGAATATGAATGATCTTCACTGAAGGAAGCTAATTCAATCATTTACAAAAGAGGAAACTCTGCGAAAGTTACTCTAAAATTACGTAAAGTTTAGTGCGAGAGTGAAACTTCGTTATCGATTTCCTCAAAACATGGCGACCATCGGCGAAACTGCTCGCCAAAATGTGTGAATAAACATGGATTTACCAAACAACAGTGAAAGTTATCTCACTACAACAACTGGATAGACATCTAGAACAATCAGTTAGCCAATTACAGTAAGTAGCGACAAAAATAGCAATGTAATTATCTTCAAATCGAGCGAAGTCGGTCGCTGTCAAATCTCTGACGAAACTATCATGGCTATAGTCGCATACAATAATATCCGAGGACAGACGTTCATCAACAATTACCATTATAACTGAACTGGAAATACTAACAATGGATAAATTTATATTACATCAAAATATCAGATCTTTACAATAGGTATAGAGGGCGCTACAACATAACTAACAGTATCATACGGGGTATGTTGATGAATGAGTAGATGGCGCTGTTTCATACAGATCTTTCGTGCAGCGACCATTTGCAATTATGACGGCTTCGAGAATATTCCAGATGGATGACTTACATAATACGTAGCTCTATTATTATAATCACATAATAGAAGGTCAACAAGTCCACCTCAGTTCTACTGTTCTAGAACGATCTTCAGTGTCTAACTCTATACTGCAATACTATGACAATATACTTAAATTTACTTTCTTACGGCTTGTTGTCCATAAATAGTCCGGTCTTTGTGGACACTCGAGTTCCAAGCTGGTGAAATAATGTAAAATTGACTGGTCTCTGTTTCATATTTATCAAAAATACAACGACGTTTAATAAATATATTTGAAAAAAAAATTGGAACAAAAATGTTTCAGGCATTTCTTCAGGCAGATCTAATTCCCTCCATTTCCCATAAAAATACATGAAACTGGGGCTGGATCCAGTGTAATAATAATGCAGCTACCACTCGAACTTAATTGGGTTATAATAAAGCCTGTTGAATAGAGTGTTCTGTTGCCATGGAAAATAGAAGTGCGAAAACTTCTATTTAATTTTCCAACTCAACTATTCAGGCTTAAAAAAGAAGAAAAATTAATAGCTCTGACTGGGTAGTAACGGACGGCATAACTAATACTAGAAATATAACCAGAATATTGATATAAATGAACAGAAGGTATAGCTTTATATTTCGGTCCAATTTTATTGAAAATTAGCATTTTACTTAAAATGAAAAATATTTTTGGCGTAACTGATCCCATAATTCTTTTCTCAATACAGTAATCTTGGACAGCCAGGAGAATGCCATAGAAGATACTGCATTTCATTTATCCAGAAACTGGAATTTAAAATTGTGGTAAAATGATATAGTTATGCGTGTTTGACCTTGGTCGTCGAGTCGAGTACCACCGAGCGTGGACCCGACCATGGCTGGGATAACTTTAGTATTCAGATCATAGACGTCGTCTATCCATCTACTAAGGATTCCCCCTTTGGATTTGAGAGAAAAATCCGAGAGCGGGAATTATTCTGGATGCTAGAACTTGGGTCAGTGTTTCCGTTTGGTTTAAATGATAATGTCAGTGGGTTCGGCAACGCTACAAACCGCCGTTCAAATATATCCAACATTACCCAACTATTTAAACCTCATCAACGGAGACATCGCAGCCATGGTTGGCGAAAGTTTAATAGTTCGATGATTCACGATCATATCACTTTAAATTACTTAGTGGGTTTAACTAACACACCCAATAGTATACATAGCTTACGTACAGTTCTGTATGCGTTACCTCTGAGAGCTTTAGATCAAATAGCCAGAGATATACAACAATCTGCGTCTTCAGGAAATATAATATCACCAAAAATCAGTAAAGTATGTCAAGATATAGCGTATTTTCGGTTGTATCGTCCAGTGAACATAATCGAAACATCTCAAGATCGGCTTTTCTTGAAACTCAACTACTTAGATAAAGGACTGGACATCATTAATTTACCTCGAATCCTGAATGATCCAGAGGTACGCAACGTTGTACCAAACTAATTTAAGTTCACAGAACCTCCGTGCATTTCATATAAGTATACTAAATCTATAGCCACCAAAATATTCAATTACTCCAATGCTGTCAAGGAGTTTGACTGGAACTTATACACGTCAGGAGGCTATAGTTGTGATTGTGAATCATCGAACTTTATCTATACACCATGCAAACGTATTGTGACTGGTGCTCTTGATATGGTGAGTGATAAGGATCTGAAATTACTCCTGACGAAAGGACCTAAATATAGAGAGCCAAGAAGAATAAATCTGAAGGCCGACCAGAAGATCGTCCTGTCTGCATTGGAACAGTACGTTATGGATTGGTCTAAGCGAGAAAAAGTTGAACCTACAGTACTCGCTGATTGGCTGGACCTCACCAAGAGCAAGGTCGTTGAAACAATCCGCCATATTGACAGAAGTACTCTTCCCCAAGCAAAACAAGTACTGAGAAACCTCAGTTCGCAAGAAGTTCTAGCAAATCTCCACAGTAAATTCGTCCTAGTCCCAGCAGACAAAGCTCCGAATAATATAATATTCATATGTAAATATTACTATTACCAGGTTAAAGAATTGAGTGTAGACTCTGGAAGATTTATTTTACAATCACAAACAGTTTCTCAGGGAAAGAGATATTTGTCTTCCAACCAATCATAACGACATACCAAAACTATACTGGACTCCCAAGATGCATAAATCACCATACAAAGCTAGATTCATAGCTGGTTCTAGAAGCTGCACCACCAAGCTTCTTTCAACCCTATTGACGAGGGCCCTTCAGGAGGTAAAAACATTTTGGGAAAGGTATTGCGCGTCTATTTCTAAGAACTCTGGCGTTGAATGTATGTGGATATTGAAAAACTCAACATGTCTTACGGAAGAACTTGATGCTAAAGGTCACATACCGTACAGCCATGTATCCACATGGGATTTCTCGACTCTCTATACTACAATCCCTCATCAGGACATTATTGACCGTCTAAGTTCATTAATAGTATCTGTGTTCAAGAAAACTGATCGTAGATATATTAATGTCGGAAGCCATAAAGCATTCTTTAGCTCTACTACATACAAGAGATATCATTCATGGGATGTTTCTTTGTTTATAGAGTTGCTTGAATTTCTCATTAAAAATATTTATGTGAAATTTGGCAACACAATATATCAGCAGCATATAGGTATTCCAATGGGTACTAATTGTGCATCCCTGCTGGCTGACCTGCATCTGTTCTATTATGAATATGACTATATGCAGGCGCTTTCAAAAACCGATCCATTCAAAGCCCGTTCCTTCTCATTCACCAAACGCGATATAGACGATCTTCTCGCTGTGGATAATCCCTATATAAATGACGCAGTGAAGGATATATATCCCCCTTCACTGGATTTGAAGGAAACTACAGACAGCCCTACAGGCACATCATATTTAGATCTATATCTCTATAAAAATGAAGCGGGCATTCTCTCTCGTCGACTTTATGACAAAAGAGATGATTACAATTTCGACATCGTAAACTATCCCTTTCTGGACAGTAATATTCCAGTGGGACCTGCATATGGCGTATACATATCTCGCTTAGTAGCATTTGCTAGATCCTGTGTTAAATGTGACGATTTTAATCAACGTCACAAAACATTGTTACAGAAACTTATAAAACAGGACTATTCCACCAAACGATACATATCGCATGCTGATAAAAAAATACGAACGTAGCGTGCAAGATCTATGGTGCTACGTTTCGTAACTTGTGTCTAATTCCGCTTAACCCGGGGCTAGGGGCCGTATGAACCCATGTACTTCAAGATCCTCATGGTACTCATATGAACAGTCACAATCAAAGCGTGGCTGAGATACATCATTCTTTAAATGACGACTTTACAACGAATTATGGATTAAGAATACTGATGAGCGATACGGATTTGATATTTTTGGAACATCATGATGTCTTGCCGGCATCATTGAAAACTGTTGACCGCTTCTCTCTTGCAGGAAACAAGCCTATGTTTATGTATACTATGATTGTCTTTTGAATTTGGTGCTAATACTGTTATATGGAATATGGAATAGGTCTTTGGATTATGGACGCAGATATTCTCTAATGGACGACGGCTGAATTATGGATGACGGACTAGACGCTTGTAATTACTAAGTGTCGAACTAGTGACAAAATCATGGAGCAATGGGTGACGAATTAAATCAGTGCATTAGGAAAACTGCTTTAGTCCAGGAACTGTTGGGGAGGGGTTGCTGAACATACTTGATTTGAGCCATATAAAGTTAGTGGACTGGCGTCATCTTGGACTCTAACTAATTTACTTAGGCAAGCGGAATTCCCGATTGATACGTCTTGTGATCAAACGACATCTTCTTAAAACTATTCAATATGCAATGTAGCTGATGATTAATCTTCTTATCGTCTGTCTACTGAAGATGATCTGTCTTATCACCTGCCTTCGGTAGATGATTATTCTTCCTTCCATCGATCCTCTGAAGGCATCGTTATATATAGGTGGGGTTTAAGACTATACGGTATATCTGTATTTCAACTTGTCAGTCCTAGATCGTAATTATGTAACCCTAAAAAGTGAATGTTCAGTCCAGTATTTTGATTTCACCAGAATAACAGTGAACGTTTATTCAAAACATCAGATGAAATATTCATCAATGCACTGATTTAAGATTGCACTACCTTGGGATAGAGAGCATGGAATGCTATTTCCTTTGTGCTACGTTGAATCCTGGATGTTAGTGAGAGCATATTGTACTGATACCTGGCGTTATTAAAAGCCAAATTTAATAAACTTTGCATGAGATATAATTAGAAAAATCCATATTTTCAGTTGATAGTATCCTTATTTTCCGGTATTTCGGTTTTAGCCGAAAAAAATCCCGGAAAGCGGCACGTCATTTTACGACGCGCCACAAACGGTATGACGACAAAAACAAGTTTTCTGGGACATTGCGCTGAAAAACATTTATTTTCCAACTCCTCGTTGACTGTTCCGGGAAATATCCTGGTAAAGGTAAACCTAAACACATGTAGTGTCCTAAATGAGGTTGCTGTGTAACCGGAATGCTGATATTTTCTGCGACGAACGATTCAGAGCAGTCAAATATCCATCATAGGATTCGTGTTTTTGCGAAACAAGAACATAATAGTAATTCTTACGTGGCACTTTCTCCCGAACTTTACCACCCAACCTGATGAATCTATGATCCTAAATTTCACTTTGTTTTGCTAACAAACTGTAACTATAATTTAAAGAATAACTTCAAAATTCGGATGTCAACTGACCAACTTACGTGAAAGTTCTCAAAGTTCAATAAATAACCGTAAATTTGTTTCATCTCAAAGTTCATCAGTCCAGTCTCATATTATCTCATTTTACCACACAATAATTATTCAACAAATTTAAGTTTTGTTGAGTTACTTACAATTTTGTTAGAGGCCTTAACTTTTCGATTGCTGTCATTTGCTCTACAGTCCAATCAAAGTGACTTATTCAAGAAGAAATATATTCATAATGTCTGTGCATAAATGTTTGACGGTCCAGAGGATGTCCTAATTTTTCGTTCCTTAGTCTGTCTTGGCTTCGATCCATAATAATCCATTATACGTAGTGAAAGTGTTTATGTAAACTAAGATTCCTTTTTTGTCCCCCGCCGCAACGCGGCCGCGGACTTTAAAATGGTTCTTGCTCCTTTGTGTCCGTGGATGTCCGTCCATGCATGTTCGAAGCGATAACTTCCTAATGCTTCGTTGGATTGTTCCGAAATTCGGCATATGCATTCCTTGCGACAAGACGCCATTCGGTGTTGCATTTCAGCAACATCTGCCTTAAGGTGGCGCCACTGGGTTCCTTCTTTGTTTCTGTGGATGTCCGTGTACATCGGTGCATGTGTGTTCGAGGCGATAACTCCCTAATTCTTCGTTGGATTGTTCTGGAATTCGGCAAATGCATTCCTTGTGACAAGATGCCATTCGGTGTTGCATTTCGACAACATCTGCCAGAAGGTGGCGCCACTGGGTTGCTTCTTTGTGTCTGTTGATGTCTGTGTACGTCCGTGCATGTCTGTTCGAATTTTTCGCAATCGATAACTTCCTAACACTTAGTTGCATCATTCCGATTACAAGGCCTGACACATATGACATCAATGATTAAGAATACTGCCATCCTTGCGACAAGACGTCAGTCGGTATTGCATTCCAGCAACATTTGCCTGTAGGTGGCGAGACACTGAGTTTCGCGGAGACCATCTCCCAAATCGTTAGGACTGTACATGTACCATGATACAGGACCAGGACAAAAATTGCACCAGGTTGCTTATGGCTGACAACAGGGTGGATTTATTCCTAACAGCTGATCTCAATTCAAAAGCTGTGCCCACACATTGATTTTTTGGATTGATTATGGTTTACTGGGTTAATAAATCTTGGGACCTGGGCTGATGAGCCCCATAAATTACAAGGCCTGACACATATGACATCAATGATTAAGAATACTGCCATAGCAGTGTTTATTTCCAAAAAAAATAAAATAATACTTTAATTGTTCAAAGTGATCGTAAACACTCAAGTAAAGTTTCCATCAAATGAAAGACCATTGCGAACAGTGTCAGAAAATATTTATTGTAATTTTTTACGATTTTATTACACAAGGGTAAATTGCAAATGAAGCATGGTATTCTTTGGTGGTCCAGTGACATCACACTGCCTTAACACATATATTTCAAACTTTGTATGCATTTTTCAATGCTTCATTCAAGCTTAAGGTGTGTATACTTTGAATTTTAACACAGACTCACTGTTCTAATGTGCATGTTTCACCAAAATCGAGAAAATTAAATGTGTTGAAACTCAAAGTATACACACCTTACGCTTGAATGAAGCATTGGAAAGTGCATACAAAGTTTGAAATATATGTATTAAGGCAGTGTGACGTCACTGGACCTAGATATGATTGCAACAATTATACATTATTCTAAACATATTATGAAGCTGCGCATTTGAAAACCCATCCAATCAGATAAAACAGTTTTGTCATTCATTTTAGCCAGCAATCAACATTCACTCAACCTTTCTGAGTTGATCTTAAAACTTGGGCAGGCAAAATGATCATTTTCCATCTAGCGCCTGTGAAGAAGTATATCACCTGAGACCAACAATACTTAAAGATATTGCTGCCATTTCGGCGGGGGACCTAGCATCCTCTGGCTGCTTGTGTAAAGTTGATGCTAATGCTGTTATATGGAACATGGAATAGGTCTTTGGATTATGGACGACGACTGAATAGTGAATGACGGGTCAGACGATTATAATTCCACCCATTTTAGGATCTAAGTCCATGTGTCAAAGGTGTTTCCCTAGTGCTACTGACTGCATCGTGGGATAAAGAAGTAGATAGGAATATGGGGGTTGAGGGGAACCTGGACGCTGGACGCATGACGTCACTTAAATAGGTCGGAGGGTTATAAATACGAGCAGGTGTACGGGAGAGTTCGAAGCTATTTTTGTTGACTCGGAGTCGTTGAGAGTACCGTCATTCACCTAATTTCTATACGTATTCGACTATTTATATCCGATGACATCATGCGACCTTCTCCCCCGAACCTATATATAAGCGCTCTCGGGTCGAACGAGGGGCACGGAATGGTTTAGGATAAAAGGACGAGCTTTTCGAACACATTCACCACTCGCCTTTCGTAGTACGCACATCTATCAGTCGGTACAAGATGATCTCCCTGGCATACAAAGTTTGCGCAGAAATCTTTGAAGAGAAGGGGGCTGCCTTTATACGTATTGTCGATCACGGTCATGTACCCAACGCGTCTCAGCAGAGGTTCATCACGAACACGAAAGCATGGGACAACGTAACATTTTACATGGGGACCATCGATTCCTTTCTCGAACGAGGTGTGGACACACCCCAGCCCATCCGCCTGGACAAAGATGTATATATCAGTCATAATGTATTCAAGGGAAAATCATTCGTGCACCTCAGAAACTGGGATAAATCTACCACCAACGCGAGGAAGATATTTCCTACGACT